>CM056378.1:96270052-96372911 GCA_029718625.1 Synaphobranchus kaupii | reverse complement strand
GGGGTGAAAGGGCAAAGTAGCTCCCTAATCTAAGCAGGCGCACTGACCATGCAGTGCCCGATATGTGATGACAAGAATTTTAAAATCTATCCTGAATTTTATGGGGAGCCATTGTAGTGAGGCAAAAATGGGTGCAAAGCAGGGCGGATGTTCTTCTGCATGCCGTAATTATATCACGTCTTGTCGTGATTAATACTGAAGTAATGTAAAATTAGCATTCCAACTTTGGGCCATGGGTCTCACAAAGTCTCTTTTGCCTGCAAAAATGTATGATCGTGTAAATGTGGTCCCGACTGGACCTCGAGTAAACTTGCTTACAGTTGACTGAACACAGATCATTTTTCTGTCCAGTGATTCACTGCAACTGAAGAGGGAAAGATGTTTGGAATTATTTTCAATTATGTAAAGTGAAAAAAAAAGACAGAGAGTCAATATTTGACATGTGACCAGGTCACCGTCGCACAGTATTTTGCACAAACAGTGTCTCCCATTTACAGAAGAGCGGGAAATGGACTTTGATGCTGTTGAATCATACGATGGCTATATTTCTCCAGATTTCATTGAAGACAAGGCACACAATTGACTTGTGAAGATAAATATGAGAGCTGGCCATGATTAAGCTGTATGAATATTGGCGCTGGTAATTTATCGTAGCTGTTGGCACTTGGAGTGTTTCTATTCTATTGGAGGTTTTTTTGTCTGTGTCCGCTATTGTCCTTTAATCTATTTTAGAAATTGCCTCTGACTGTTGCCTGCTGAGGCTACTGGTCCCAGCAGTGCTGTATAGTGTTCATTATCTTCACTATGGGGGGCCAAAGACTGCAGTCATGCCAAACAAGTGGGATTAATAGTGGAACCTGCACTTCAGAAAAAAAGTTTAAGCTCAATACTGTTAGAGAAAAGAACAATGTAGCCTGGAGTAATATCAGACATATTGACAAACTATACAAAAAAAAAAAGTTTTTGTATATGTGCGATATCTTGATGGATTATTGGAAAAAAGTGTCCTTTTAATTTTGCAGGTGTACCCATATTATCCAAAGTACATTATACATGGATCTTAATCTTATAAGAGGAAAATTTCAGTTATTAAGTTTTTCTGCAGATGATTGGATAGATTTGTTTTTATTACTTCAAATGCGATTCTTTCATTTTGTGTCTAATTGATAAAAAAAAAACACAATTTGCACATTCAGCCATTCCCATTCCCCTGCAAAGGTATTCTGCAAAGTTTAGTTTATTCTCCCTAAGTCATCTGTTACATGACGTCTTCACACAATGGGTAAATGGGAGCTGGACTTAACGTAACCAAAAGGTTGCAGGTTCGATTCCCAGGTAGGACACTGCCGTTGTACCCTTGAGCAAGGTACTTAACCTGAATTGCTTCAGTATATATCCAGCTGTATTAATGGATAAATGTAATAAGTCGTGTAAGTCGCTCTGGATAAGAGCGTCTGCTAAATGCCTGTAATGTAATGTAACTAGCATTGCCCTTTGGAAAGCGCAAACTCATTTTAACAGTTGTAGATTTAATGTATTTTTTTTGTCCAAATGATACAGTACAATTAAAAAAGATGAATGTAATACTATGCATAACAATGTCAAACTGCAAAGACAACGGGCAGAAAAATATGACACTTTTTTCAACTGCCAAACTAACTGCAGTGCTTTTGCGTTGTTCGATTGTGGATCTAGAACTGCAAGTGCATTGGTGGTGCGATGACTTCGATCCCTAGACTGACCTGAGGTGCGTTTCAAATTCAGCGAACACGGCTAATCGGTCTGAAAAGGTAGTTTGCGGCGAACAAAAATGGACGCTGGTCTGAGGGAAATGTGTTCCCAGATGGAGATTTCAATTGAAGGTACCGGTAATGCAAAACAATTTGGAACGTTCTTAAAAAGCCGTTCAAATGTAACCGTTCAAAGAAAACATGTTTGCCACGCACGTTCGGCTCTGTTCGCTCTGATTGTGCTCAAATAATCTAAAAAAACAAGAAGAAGCCTTGGTTAAGAAACTGAAACTATAATTTGTATCTGGTGCTAAAAGTTCCCCAAGAGGACATGACAATCAGATAGAATATTAGAGCCTTTAGAGACGCCACTCTGAGTGCCTCTTATCGAAAGAGATGCTGACACAGTACTCACTCTGATCCTAATGGCACCCGGCAGGAAATGACACGCGATACGCCAGATGCGCGGCTGTAGCCTCGCGCTGTCAGCAGACGCGCCGCTGCAAAGTTCCCACTAGACGTCCCACTGCGAGCTTTCTCACAGAGGACACTAACGTGCGGTGAAATCTTTCTAAGTAACATCAGAGACGCTGTCCCTGGTTTACTGTAACCTGCAGAGGCCTCGGTAGTCTGTTCTGTGGCACAACAAAAGGCCCTTCTCTACAGCTTTCTGATCTGTGCCCGCATTGTGAAAATGTGTGGCCAGGTTTTCTTCATTTGTTTTTTTTCTATGTGGTTTAATAGGCTAATTTGGCTAAACCAAGAGGTGTGAACCAGTAATGAACATGCATAAAACAAGTGGTAAAAATGCACTGCGCTGTGGACATGTTAATGACTGTTTACATAAGAGCCTAAGGGACATCTATATAAAAAATAAAAAAGGGGTTATTTCTCTTGATTATAGCAAGCAAATGTGCTAATTAAATGGCATCCCTCTTTAAAAAGCCGTAATAGGCTTCTACTGCCCCTCCTGTTCACGCCTGTACTTCCCACTTCATTGCCGAACGTCGCACAGTATGTACATTCCACAGTGTTTTTGTGAGCGCACAACTTTGGGCCAGCGGACGCCTCGATGCAATCGTGCTCAACTGACCGCAAAAATACAAGCGTTCGTTTTTCTTCGTCGTATTCACAAAGTTTAGGCACATTTAACGGTCACCAAATTTAATTGAAATGTTTGCATTAAAAAAAAAAAAAAAAAAAAGACACTTGCATTTACTTGCAAGTTAAGGGGCGCATATTGATCGAATCCAGGCCAGAATTAACCGATGCACTGGTTGACAGTGCCGGAGAATTTTTTTAATTTTTTTTTAAGAACTCACCTGGAACCTGCTGTTGGACCATCTCAGAGATTTCCTGCAGGTGGATGAAGAGCACCAGGCCCCCCGCCCCAAACAGCAGGACGAACCAGAAGGAGCAGGGAAGTTTCATGGCCGCCGCTCCCAGTCTCCTCCTCCCACTCCGAACATCCGTAGCCTTATATTCCATCCAGAGCGTCTTCAGCCAGCCCTGCGAGAGGGACCTTAAGGAAGACAGACAGAGCGTCGATACGGGTCACTTGCTTACCCCGGTTGGGACAATGAGACGGTTATGACAGCTCGGATTCAACGATGTGTAAGGATGGAATTGTAGAGTGGCACGATTGCTGGCTTGTGAAGTGTGGTGAAAGAAAGACAGGCCAATGCTCGCTCCTTTAAATGAAGACATACTGTAGAATATTTGGGACAGATATAAAAGACTTGTGTGTGTCTTGTTTACTGAAGAAACCAAAGGCTTGGTTTATCTGAAATGGACTGTTCAGGATACATCCATTACAAAAAATAACTCAGTGGGCCTCATTCACCAACCATTCTATGGACAAATTTGTTCTTAAGACTTTAAAACGTTTTTATGAACATTCTGACATTCACCAATGTTTTCTTAATTGGGATTTGGGAAGCTCAGAATGCAAGCATCAGTTAATCCCTAATTGTTTGTAAAAACGTTTTAAAGAAAGTCTTAAGAACAAATTTTGTTCGTAGAATGGTTGGTTGATGTCTCCATGGCCAAAATTCAACAACATCATAGTTTAACTTTTACTCACAATTTAACGCAAGTAATTGTTTTTTCTTCACCAACAAGCTGCCAATCACTAAAAACAAATCAATATCCACTCGATATCCACTCTTCCCAATTCCGTTTCTCTCCAAAAACTAGGTTACGTAATGTTATCTTTACTTACTGGTCTATATATGTCTATATATGTAGGTAATAAATAAACAAACCTATACTCTTGAGGCCTGCGATCAGGAAGAATCTGCTCTTTTTAAGAGTGCATCGATGCAGGTTTCTGTGGTTTAAATGGAATTGGGAGGTTTTGCCTCCTGTGGGTCTCCCCTTGCCTGACCCTGCACATCTGTGTGCTATTCCGGACGCTATATTGATTAATATGCTCCAGATTCCTGGTCCCCTTCCGCCTGGGGGACACGACACGCATTTGTCTCTGGAGCTCCTTCAGACTGCAGCAGTCTGCAGGTGTGTCCTGGTTTGTGAAGCAGGGGACCGGAGCTGGTCCGGTCCTGATCTTTGAGTCCTCAAATTCTATGCATGGATTGTACTGCTTGTACAGCTCATAAACACTCACAAAGAAAACGTACCAATACATACATACACACACATGCTGCTATGTGGTACAGCTATTATTCTCTCACTGTTATCACATCATCGGAGGAATGAGTCCAGTTGGTGGGAATGAGTCCATTCAGTTGGTCCAAAGAGTAATTAATATCTGCTTTAAATATTCATTGCCTTTTCTGCTTTATTAGAAAGTGGAATATCTAATATTAGCATTGCAGAACATTGACTTCACATAATGTTTGGATTGCATATATCTCATGATTAGGTTACGTCAGAGATATTGTCCATTCAGAAATGTATGCGTTAAGTAGGTTTTTAATAATTTTGGATACTCAAATGTTAGTTTAATTCACACCTTGTGGTATGTGCCTCAATGACGACACTGATTTGATTGTAACATTGCTTATCTCTAACCATAGTGGTGGTTTGCTCAACCATGTCAAATGCACATTTTGTAAATACCTTTGGCTAAAAGCATCTTTGAAATTCTTAATATTTAACGTAAAATAAAAAGCAAGCGTGAAGTTTTGCTCTCATTAGTGGTTGTTTTGCTGGAGATGCTATAGTAAATGTCATCTAGAAATAGTAAACACATTACATGATAATGACATGTATTTTGTAAATAATAGGGAAATACTTTTCAGCTATATGCATATCTGTACAGTGTAATTCACTGGAGTCTTGCTCTTGCACGGAAGTAAACTAAATTAAATCTATGACTTTACACCGTGAGGCGATGTGTATTGCGATATGAGGAGATGACCACTGGGCTTAGAATCACTGAAATAGTTGACATTTTGGCATTTAAGTTCTGAGTAAATGTGTCTAGAAAATCACTTCAAGGAGCAACTGATTGGTATGCATCAGCAGTGGGTACATGTCCATTGATCTTCCTGAACAACATTTGTGAGTCTCACGAACAAACTGCCGAGCCCACAGCCTGGAATTGTATTTATAATCTGTTGAAACCACAGGACAAATAGATTGTATAGATGCACTTTCCTCATAAAGGGAAACACATTTTCAAGAATTATACTGGGACATTTTCACAAGTAATAACGTATGTAAGTTGCGGAGGTTTGCTTAAATTTTACATAAAAACCAATGTTAAAAAGTGGAAAAGAATTGACGGAGCAAAGTATTTCAACAAGTTTAAAATAATGTTTAGACATATCAAATGAATAGATAGCCAGTCATCAATGAATATGTAATTTTAAAAGTAAATCATAGGAAAGAACTGATTTAATGTGACTGTCTTAAGGCCCATATTGTGTACAGTTCAGTTCAATTCAGTAATAACGAGTAGGATTACCATGGAGTAGCCACTCCCCCAGGGCCAAAAGTCCAATTTATAAAGCATCCACAGAGTAGTACAGATTAGTTCTGAGTAACTATGAGGAAGCAACAGGTCTGAAACCTCAGATATTCTTGCTTTTCATTGAAGACACCGATCATTTGTGTCTTCTTATTTGTGATTATTTGGAAGTGTTTCCAAACAGCAAAACATTGTAGCAAAGTAGAAAATTTGCCTTTAAAACACGGGTGTATAAAAAAAGCAATTTGTTTTCTGCATACCACATCAGTCTGATTTATCAGTAATACATCTTTTTGATTCATTAAACAAATACGAAACTGCAGCGACAAACAGTGTGCCAGAATGAGCAGCTTACTCACATGACACAATGCAGATCTCAGAAACTCAAATAAGATTGGGATGGCAGGTATGCCATCCGCCAAGTTACGGCTCTGCGGGGCATGCCCCATACCTATACAGCACAGAGAGTTTGGCACTTTTCAGGGTTTCCTACAGAAGTAACCACAATGACCACAGACTCTCAGTCCTTAAAAACATTCACTTCTGCACATTCTGACCTCATGTAACCACACAGCATTCAGATACAACTTCACACGTCCACACAATAAAGCCCCAAACTTCAGTTATTTTGCCGGTTTCTTCTTCTGCTTCTTCTCCTCCTCCTCCTCCTCAATTCATCATCAAACATGATCATACCCTCAAAGAATAATTCTCCCCACTGTGCAACATCTGATCAAGGTAGTCTGATGAAAAAGTAGCCAATTGCGGGATACACAGGCAAAATGAATGCTGCACACACTTAATGTTTTTGATTGACATAAGGATAGGAAGACGTCATGCTTTTGGACATATAAGGAAGTACACGTGGATGTATGTCACCCAAAAGAGTATGCCTAATCGCTACAATATTTCTCAAAAACACCGTCGTCGCCATCTTTGTTGTGTGTGGAAGCTAGCTTTCTTGCTAAGTAGCAATTGCCAAAAAATACAACCATTGCTTTTACAGTTGTATAATATTTGTGGGAAGCTCATTTCTATCTTTGAAATGCATTCTCTATCATTTCACATGCAAACCACACATAATATCTGTTCATTACTTGGATAGCTACATGACTACAAGGTAGGCCATGAAAGCCTCAGACTCAATTTTTAACAATTTGTAGTCCTGCAGGCAGCGACCTAAATGATCAGACATAGGCCTACAGCATCGCAGTCAATTCCAGCCATTTAAATAAGTAGCCTAAGTTTATTTCCTTATGCAACATTCATATCCAAAGTACATAAGAAAGTTCAATACATTTGTTTAGGAAGTCACAAAGGAGAGCCTTGGATATCACAATGACATAATTTATAAATTCTCTTATAGTGACAATGGTCTGTTGCTAGCGTTCCTAGTGTTATGTTAAACAAGGCTACAGCAGGTTTTTTACCTTGAAAACGGCCAGTTTTTATGAAGTAACCTAATGTTAGCTAAGTCTGTAGATCATTGCCTGACATTTGAGGCAAAATATTGGTGTGTTCGCCTGTGTGTAGCTATGCATATCTCTAGATTTAATTATGGTTTATGAATTTATACATTATCCATTATCATCAGTTCACTCATAACATAACATTAGCTACCAAAAGACACACTATCTCAACAAAAAACGTTTTAAAAGTAAAAAGTTAGTCACGCATACAAAGCACTGTCTATAATAAAACTAACAAAGTCTAGGTCTGCCCTTAAAAGTATTAATATCAGGATGAGGCCAAGTTACAACAAACAATACTGGCTATCTTAGCTCACACAAATTAAACGAGCTCTATTCCAAAGCAATGCTACCCAATGTTTCCTAAATTATTTAATCTAACTTGGCCCTGTGTTACCATCTGAACAGAATGTAGTCATTCAAACTTTGCGTCACTTCATCGTGTCAAATCACGCAAATTGCCTCACGGAAGAAGACATCATTTAATTGAATGACAGCTGAGAGGAGAAATTACACTCCAGAAAGGATATGTTTAGGCTTATACTTGGTTGGCAAGTTTTACATTGCAGCTTTCTAGATAGATAGATAGACTTATCCCCATGGACACATTTTTCTAGCAGCAACATTCACATTTACAAATAGACATTTATAGCAAGAGAGACAGTTATTTGCGCAAGTGAAAAAAATGGGGGGTGGTGAAGACAAATATTTAGGCCTACTAAATACATATTGAATCTTACTAACATATCCACAAATATGTTTGCCTCATTAATGTACTGTATATTTGTCAGTCAGAAGAGGGAAGCCAGTCAATTTCTGAACACAATTTTCTGAACAAAATATGAATAATAATAGTAATTATAATAATAATAGTAATTATAATAATAATGCTTTTTTTTCTCCATTATGTGCTTTTCACACACCCAAAGCACTGGATGCGCACAATTATTCAAACATATAGAGCAGTAGGCCTAGTTTTTTATTTCAGTCCTTTACAATTTCAGTGTGACACAGCTGAATTGCAAATTATTTACACTATAAATGCTTGCCATTTTACACTTTCACATGAAACATAGTTTGACCACATTCTCTTCAGATAGTAAGATGAAAAAAACACAGGGCCAAGTTAGATTAAATAATTTAGGAAACATTGAGTAGCAATACTTTGGAATAGAGCTTGTTTAATTTGTAAGATAGCCAGTATTGTTTGTTGTAACATGGCCTCATTACGTTTTTTTGTTGAGATGACGTTTACAAAACCAGCTTATTTTGTTTAGTTCAACAGATAAAAGTAGGTGTTTTAATAGACTGTCACTGATGCAAACAACATCCAATAATTTCCAGAACCGGTCAGCGTTGCGTAGAGTAATCCTCCAATGTGGCACACGTTTATTGAGTTGACTTGACTCTAGCCGTTGGGTGCAACAGAGGTTAGCACACAGAAGGAGGCTGAGCGGTTGTGTGATGAAAAAAATTGGCTTTATCAGCCCCGTTCACTAAATTGAGAGCCTTCTGACGTGTAGAAGTGATTTTATTGTACTGTTAAGCTACAGGCGTGGCTTACTGTATCCTGAATTGCAGAGTCAAATGTAGTCCACCTTGCCTTAGTTTCAGACAGCCTTACAGTGCAATGCGAGAGCTGATTGCCTGTTTTTCAGTCAGGATTTCTGAAGAACAGTGCGGTTTGTTATAGGTGGGTAGTAGCCTATGCAAGCAATTACATTCTTTAATTTTATGCTGAGCATAATGATATATGGTCTGACAGCTAGTGGTAATAGCAGTTACTGCACAACTGTTTTGCGGTACTAATAATGTGATCCTCTTTGTATCCATTTTGATTTTTAATGAAACTGCCAACCCTGTGTGTTTGCTAGTTGGCTAAAATGAAAGCCAATGACTCACAAATGGATAAAACGCAGCTAAACCAAGGAATAGATGTCTCATAATTGACACTACAGTCGGGATCATGGCTGAGGAGAGTTCTTCCACATTGCTACTCTACTGTGCATTACAGCTTTATTCTATTTTACTAGATCATTGGTTTTAATATGTTGTCTTGGGCGTGGGTGTGGTTCAACCAACAATTGTCCATTACTCAATCAATACGTTGATCTGGATTGAATCTATTGTTCATTCTGAACTTGCAACAAAAAAATATTCAGAAATTTATTTAAGTCAAATGTTAGAATGAATGTTGATTGAATCCAGGTCATCCATTATATATTATGCCTCAGTTTTGTGAATATTACGTACATTTTCCAATGTTATCAACCCCCCTCCCCCCGTACATATCAATGGGGGCATGTCCGACACTTTGAGATCCCTGGCCGTAGGAGAATCCAACCTGCACAGAGCTGTAAATGATCTCTAATGGCTAATAACAGGGCAATAGTCTGACATGTACAGTGATCTCCCCCTCTGATCATGTCAAGAGATTACACCCACCCTCACCCCGGGCCCGTTCATCAACTGCCTGCCAATATCTCCCAGCAATCTTCTACCTTCATGGGGCCTTGTGAGAGCGACCTGTCAATTTTTACCCAGCCAGCATTACTCTCGGGGGGGTATCTGATGATGCAATCACTCCCACGATGCATAGCGAACGTCTTTTGACCCTTCATGATGAAACCCCGCCCACCATATTCCACCCATCTCTCACATAGACTACACGTATTACAATTCGTCAAATCTTTTATTCTTATGGAACTTCAGACGCACTCACACGCAGGTGTTTAAAATATAAGTCGGCAAGGCTGTGATGACAGTGGTGGGGGGGTTGTAGGTGTAAATTTTAAATCAAGTGTAAATTAAAATTTAATGAGCACTTTTGGTTAAAAACAGACTATAGGTAACGCATACATCAAATCTAACTGCAAAAGATACAATAACAATAGGTGAAAAAGATTGGTATATACAGCCCCTTGTGCCTGATAAAAGATTGATATATACAGCCCTTGTGCCTGATAATTCAGGTTCACCTGACATTATCAATGCCACTGATTAATTATTGAAGACTGCCTTCATGTACTATGGTACAGACGGTAAACTGAATATGGTACAGATGCTTCTCCTGTTAACTGAAATTGAATGGGACGGTTAATTGGTTTCTCAGTAATTATAGCAGACACAAAGACAGAACAGGCTGTCCAGTAGATAATGTGGATTCATCTTGCCAATCAATGATGTATTATCGGTGAATGGCTCTATACTGTAACTGCTCATTACAGCTTCTGAACTTAGATCAGAATTTTTGCTTTGGCGGTTAAAGTTATACTCCACTGAAAACATAAATAAACTCCAAAAATTATTTTGGAACAAGAAGGGGGGCGAGTTTTTGCACGTGAAGTTTAACATTCCACAACCTCAGTCAGGATATGCATTCAAGCCTCTAAATACCCACCAGATTCAATTTTGCATATTTGCTGAAGATTGTATAGATTCGGAGCTCCTGGAGGGTGAAATCTGTTCACACTTTCAGGCTGTTTCCCAACAGTAAAAATAGAAGCTACAGCTCTTCTCAACTGATTAAGATGGTAACAAATTGGATTCAGTTCACATTCATATTAACTAAAATTTAACTCTTTTAGCGCGTCTCAAGCACCACCTTTTTTGAACACAAGCCTGAAAATAAAATGGTTGCTGTTCTTCAACCCCTTTGACTACAGGCATAATCTCTTCTGCATGGTAACCCTTAGGAGCTTGTTTTCCAAGAACCAGAATTACTCTTAGAAGTATCACTGAAACAAAGTAACAGAAGCTCAAAAATAAGTTGAAGTGGAAGTTTTTTTCTCTCTCCTAAAATATTTATTTATTTATTTAGCCAGGACAAGGATACTGACTTTACCATGATTTATATCATCTGTGGATTTCCAGAACACATAGAGTCATCGTTTTGATCTAGCCTGTTTTGTATCACGTTACAAAATAAGGAACTGTTGTTGCTATAACATTGGGATTGTAAAATAGTTCATAGAGATAGAATCGTGAGTTTAAAAAAAAAACAATGAATGCAAATTAACTAAACCACTTCCGGCCCTAATACAGACCGGTGCTAGTTAAAGGGGTTAATATAATAAGAACAAATCCCAAAGAAAGCTATATACTGGATCTATAACAACAATAACATATTGCAGGTTGCCTACCAAAGATGCTAATTGTATCATTCAACATATAATATAACTGTTTTGAACTGCAGGAAAAACATAACAAGCAGTTCACTGGATAATATTGGAAAAGTCACATATAATATCACATATAAGTGTCATTTGGAAATATGTGCAACCCAAACTACATTTAAAGGATAAGGGGAGAGTGTAGGCAACAAATAAAAAGACATTTTCCCATCCGTAGGCCTATGTATTCTGAGGGGTGTTCAACAAGGCGAATGTTTGCCAATTTTTGCAATCTGAAAACGTACGTGGGGATAGCTTTGATGCAATAAATCGATCGCCATGTATTTGAATGTCACAATGTCATTAATAGTTCTTCAGAAAGATAGCTCGCTAATTCTCATGTTTTCTTTTGGTTTTTGCAAGCTATTGTCCATCTTTATATTACAATGTGATTAAAAACATTATGATTAAAAAACCATCCCTAACTCTCAACATCTGTCTCTCCCCTCTGCTTTCACAACCAAATTATTACCTAGATCATTCATGCAATGATCATAAGCCTATAATTTGCAAACTTTTCTCATTACTACTCAATATAGACGTTTACCAGGATGTTTTTATCCATAATGTTATTGCTATAATTTGCACAGGATGAATAGGAGTTTGAGCATATTACTATTGACAAGGGGTATGTCCTTGTCCCGTGATCAATCATCTAATATTTACCTACTGTTGGCAGCTAGGCTAAATCCAACAGCAAAAATGTCTAATGTTTTGGGACCATATTTCCTTCACAGACGTGCACAAATAATACACCACTGGCCCCCAAGGTTGTTAGTTACTTGGTGAGAAGATTAATTCATATTAGTTAAGCCAAATGAATATTTAAAAACTTGACTGTCTAGTGAGCCTTGTACAGCTGCAGTACTTGGCTGCATTATCAATGCCCATAACACACAACATGAGCTCTCTCTCTCATTATAAAATACAACCATTCCCATCCACAGCCATGCTGACGTGTAATTAGTTTTAGCATTTTCATTGTACACTGTATAAGTGTGATTAGGGTTTATCAGCTCATGTTATGTTCGGATTCATCTGAAATCATTAATTTAGTCAGAGCTCGTTTCAGAGACCTTCAATACAAAGCCCAGTAATTCACACGGGCAGCTGGGTGACTCATAGGGAACTGTGGGGGAAAACATGGACCAGAGCACATTTCATTTGGAATTGTACAGTGTTATTTAATGCGGCATAAATTGGAGAATTGTAGGAATTTGCCAACGCACGCATTAAAATATAAACAAAATAAATAAACAACTGTCACCCTCACAAGTGCAAAGCTGGCTTTTTAATATGTATTGAATTCCTGAGATAAGGCAGCCTTATGGATCTCTAAAGTTGCAGACATTTAGTACTGCTTTGCATGCAGAGGTAAATGAAAGATATTAATCACTTTAATCCTCTATATTCTATCCACTTATAGCATACTCAAGTGTGCTGTTCTCCACATTTTTATATGAATCTGACGAATGAACAAATATAGTAATATGTAACTAGTAATGGTACCGCAGGGAACAATGTTTGTCATTCTGTACCCGATTCCTTTATATAATGTACCACTCTTCTGCCAATAAAATGGTGGTGGCAAAAATAAAATTAGCTGGCAAAGGGTTCCTTATTGACTTGTATATCTACTTGAAAGCTTCTTCTGTGTCTGTTAATGACATTTCAGAAACGACGCAGCGAATCTACAATTTTCACTTCACTGGGGCTATGCAGCACCTCTGGTTTCTTTATTTGCAATAACACCGTACTGTAAATCATGTTCGCTGAAATATTATGAACTTCAATGGCATGCTTTATCTTTTATATCAAACCTACATATCTTTTAATAATGAAAGGTTTCAGCCGTACTTTTCAAGCTCTCTCCTCTTGTATGTGTTCAGGATCACTGGCTCTCTCTGTCTGTACTTCTGCCACAAAGAGATATGCGGTTTCCCGGGCCCATTTGGAGAATAAACACAGGAGTGGGGCCAGAGGCGGGTTTGGACACTGCTCCGGCTTCACCGGCTCCCCTTAATGAAAGGCACCCACGTGCACCTGCTTCTCCTGAGTCTGCGTTCAGCCATCCTTTTATCTCTGATGATTGCTTTTCCCTGGATAGACGCCAGGACGTTTCATCAGGGTGGAAATGCCCTCTGACATGCCGTTAAAATCAGAGAAGCGGCGGAACACCTGCTGCGCTCGGCTAGGCCTGCAGCCCTGGACAGAAGCCTACTTTGAAAAGAGCGTCATGGCAACGCGTCCCGCTGATAAGGGTCTGACCTTTAGGGTTAACCTTACAGCACCTTAGAATGTCGATGAACAACGCGCCAATAACTGTGGGCAAATAAAGGCCTGCCATTTCGATAATTCTCAAAATATACCTGTCCAGAGGTGTGCTTGCACGATGTTAAATACTTAATTTTAAATGAATGTTTTAATACTTGAAATATGAGGTTATAAAATATACAAATCTGCCTGTTTTATGAGGCGTTTCTTATGAAGCAAGGTCAACATCGTAATAAAGTGTTTATACAGAGTATATGTTGTGTTCATGAAACATTTATGTACAGGGGCACTCCGCTTCGGCTTAGTAGAATATCACTACTATATCAAGCATATTATTCAGTCGTTTTTTGAGTTAGCATGCTTTATAAAAGCCCTGCACACTTAATTAAAAGCATAACATCCTGTTGTATACTGTACAGCATCATGCAGTTAATGTCATCTCTATTTATTAGTGTTCTCTGCAACAGACTCATTAGCATTCAGGCTCTCCATATGAAAGCCCTGAACTATTCTCTCATTCAATGCTTTAGTTCCAGAGTTCAGTCACATTTATACATGCACTAAAGCGAATGCTCTCTCTCTCTCTCTATATATATATATATACACTACTCACAAAAAGTTAGGGATATTTGGCTTTCGGGTGAAATTTCAGGATTAACCTAAAATGCACTATAACCTTTACAGGTGAAATTAATTTGACCTTCTCTAAACTTTTGAATGCACATGTCCAACTATTCAATGTTTCAGTACTTTTTGCACAACTTGCTGTTCTCTAACAAGGAGCTGAACGGCAAAATTCACAACAGGTGTTTGATCCATGAATCGACCAATAAATTTCCTGGTTCAATTAGAATTGGTATTTAAACAGTCCTCTTCATCATGCTGTTCACATTTTGACATCATGAGACCAAGACGACACCTAACAATTGATCAACAGTACCTCGCCATTGCGAGGCTTCAAACAGGATGTTCTCAGAGGGAAGTGGCCACTGAGCTTAGAGTGTCACAGAGTGTCATCAGCAGGTTGCAACAGAGATACAGAGAGACTGGAAGAGTCACAGAAAGGCATAGAAGTGGACGTCCTTTGGCCACATCCCACACTGATGACCGCTTCATTGTGAACAGTGCCCTGCGGAACCGGATGATGAATGCCACTCAACTCCAGGCACATTTAAGGGAGGTGAGAGGCACCCAAGTGTCACGTCAGACCATTCGAAACCGTTTACATCAGCGTGGTCTGCGTGCTAGACGACCTGCAAGGGTACCTGACCACACCACCAGGCACAGGCGTCATCGTCTTGCATGGGCCAGGGAGCATTTACGCTGGACGAGGGACCAGTGGGCCTCAGTGCTGTTCTCTGATGAAAGTCGATTCACGTTGAGCAGAAATGATGGCCGCCAACGATGTTGGAGACGTCAATGAGAGCGCTATGCATCAGCCACTGTTGTCACCAGACGACCCTTTGGTGGTGGCGGTGTTACAGTGTGGGCAGGTGTGTCTAGTCAATACAGAACTGCCCTACACTTTGTGAATGGTACAGTGACAAGCCCATACTACCTGAATAACATCATTAATCCAGTCATTGTGCCCCTGCATGAACAACACAGGCCTAATTTCATCTTCATGGACGACAATGCTCCAGCTCATCGAGGTCGCATCATTAGGGAAAGGCTGCTGGAGACTGGGGTACCTCAAATGGAGTGGCCTGCACTTTCTCCAGACCTGAATCCCATAGAAAACCTATGGGATCAGCTGACTCACCGTGTAGAGGGTCGTAACTCTGTACCCCAGAACCTCAATGACCTGAGGGCCGCCCTTCAAGAAGAGTGGGATGCCATGCCTCAGCAGACAATAAGTCAACTTGTGAACAGCATGAGATGTCGTTGTCAAGCTGTAATTGATGCTCAAGGGCACATGACAAGTTATTGAGACATTGACATTTTTGTTGTGGTATACCCACCACTGTTGTTGGCTTTTGTTTCAATAAATTGTTTGAGATGAGGAAATCACCATTGCATGCTTCTACTTAAATGCCCTACTTTCATGATACATATAATATCACTGTAGCGTGAACTTACATTTTCCATAAATTTCACCCGAAAGCCAAATATCCCTAACTTTTTGTGAGTAGTGTATATATATATATACACAGGGGATGCCTTCAAAACAGTTTAAATCCTTCTAGGAATGCTGTCATACCATTTCTGAACTGTGTGTAGTGGGACATTGGCCCATTGTTCAAGAAGGACAGTCTCCAGTTCTTTGAGGGATGAAGGAGGTGGAAATCTAGTACTCTGTGCTCCAGAACTTCCCATAAAGGTTCAATTATGTTTTGAGCTGGTGATTGTGCGGGCCATGGAAGGCATTTGACGTCATCCTCATGTTCTTGGAACCATTCTTTAATGTTTTTAGCAGTGTGTATGTATGGGGGCGTTATCATGTTGGAATATGGGGACATCGTGAGGGAACAGTGTTTGCACCATAGAGTACACCTGGTCTTGTAAAATGGTTTCATATTGTTTGCCCGTTACATGTCCATGGAGAGCAATCATTAGACCCAATGAGTCCCATGAAATGGCTGCCCATACCATTACAGAACCACCACCATACTAAACAGTGGCAACAGACATTATAAATGTAATGTCTCCTTAGGCTTTCTCCAAACATATACCCGTCCAGTATTAAAAAGAGTAAAAGATGACTCATCAGACCATATCACTTTTCTCCATTGCTCAGGGGTCAGGATTTTGTGTTCCTTACACCATGTTATGCGTTTTTGTGCATTAATCTTGGATAAAAATGGTTTCCGAATGGCAGCCCTGCCATAAATACCAGCTTTGTGAAGCTCACAATGTACTGTTTTTGTTGAGACTGATTCAATTCTATGGTGATTTTTAGAACTGTAGTTCTGTGATTATTAGCAACTATCCTACCATGCTGTTTTTTGGTTTTGGGCATATGTTGTCATCATTTTTGACACTGTTCCCCTTGCCACCTTAAATAATTTTGCCGTTTTTGTGACCGATGCACCTGATATTCGGGCACCAACTATTTGGCCCCTTTGGAACTCTGTTACATTACATTACATTACATTTATTTAGCAGACGCTTTTATCCAAAGCGACGTACAGTAAGTGCGTACAGAGACATCATCATCATTACAGAACAGACAAGGCAAAGCACATCCTTTGCATAATGTAGCAGCTATCCCTAGCAATGAACGTTGACTGTAGTTCACAGTAAGCTGTGGGCAAATCAGCAACACCACACTTTCATTCCAAATACTATTATAAACTATACTATTATAAACCATTCCAAATACTATTATAAACTATGCTATTATAAACCATTCCAAAATACTATTATAAACTATACTATTATAAACCATTCCAAATACTATTATAAACTGTGCTATTATAAACCATTCCAAATACTATTATAAACTATAATAAACAAACAGGAAAACACAGGGAACAGGGAACTGATATTCCTAGGTGAGGATATCAGTCAAGGTGGAGTCTGAAGAGGTGTGTCTTCAGGCCTCGACGGAATGCAGGCAGGGTTGGAGTAGAACGTAGGGGAATGGGAAGTTCATTCCACCACTGAGGTGCTAATGTGGAAAAACTCCGCAGTCGGGACAAGCGAGAGCCTTTGACACAGAGGGGGGGAAGTGCCAGTCGCCCTGCTGTAGAAGAGCGAAGTGGTCGAGCAGGAACATAGTTCTGGATTAAGTTCTGGATTAAGTCCTGCAGGTAGGCGGGGCCTGTCCTATTTGCTGCAGTGTAGGCCAGGGTCAGAACTTTGAACCTGATCCTGGCTGCTGTTAGTATCCTCATCTTGCTTTGGAGACTTACCAAGCAAAGTGCTGCTGGTTAGACCTCTTTTAAGCAGACTTTTGTAATTGTGGTTTAGATGCTTTAAAGTTAAAGCCATTTTTCAGGGGTGTTTCCGATGTATATATGCTTGTTCATTAAACATACTTGACATATCACATATAGTGTGTATGTCACAATCTGTATTAACCCAGATACATTCAGCAAAGAATTTTAATTAACCTATGCAGAATTTAACTGGCTGGACAGAATTATGATCTACAATATGTATTACTATAACAGTACTTACAAAAATATGTACATTTTGAGAGTGGCCCATGTAGCTTAAATAAAAAGTAATATCAACCCAATATTTGCTGAAATGATTTTTGTTCAATACCATGTCAGGTATACAATGGCAGCGCTCAAACATGGAATCAAACATGCAACCCCCTTTATGTTCCGGGTCAGTTTGACCCAATTCAGCATTTGATGTCACTTAATTTAAAAGAAAATCTTGACACTATATGACTTTTCCTAATTTGTTGGGATTAAATAGTCCACAATAAACAATAGACACAATAAACATAATGCTATGTTTTCAAAAGTCCTGCACCATCACTGTGTGGGGTAATTTGTGGGGTAGCTGTATAAATATAAGAAAAGTTAGTTTTTAGTTTTTATCTCTGATTTTTTGTGGGTAATTCTGATGGCACTTTCCCATACAGGTTTTAAACTTCACAAACTTTCACTTGCCTCAGGCTCTAAAATGAGATGTTTCATCACAGATTTTTTAATACTTAGGGATAAAAGGGTAGTCAATTGGGAGACTCACAAAAGGTGACACAGAAAGTGTCAATCTTTTTCTATTCCAATAGTTATGTGTCAGTTTAAATTTTTGGGTTCAATTTTGACCCCAAACATAAAAGGTGTCATAAAATTTCAACATAATATGAGCGTTAATCACTAAACCACACCGTCACCCATGAGTGACCTATGAGTTACTGATCCGTAGTAAATAAATACAACAGTCCCCTCCCTATAGATGCTCTCTTTCCTTTTGCCCCTGATTGAATTCTGCATTCTATATTCAATTAAATAATTGCAGCTCTGAACATAATAATGTGATTAGAATTTAATTCAATTGAAAGCCATTTTAATTTCACTTAAATTAAATCAGCTCTCCCATTAAATGGACCATGCACTGTGATAATGTGAAGCCACACCATGAATCGCAGAAGCACAGACCTGCTGATCCCTCTTTTAAATTATTTTATTTACCTTCTAACCTTGACTTAAGTCCCTCTCATTTATTACTTGAAGATTGTTTGCAAATGTTTGGTCCCTTAATCGGCACATAATGCAGTTAGCATTCCTGTCCTTTATGTACCGATTAAGGGACTAAATCATATTTCTCTATCAGAGATTTTCTACATTTTCTGATGCAGGGACCCCCCCCCCACCCAGACTCAAAGGCATCCAGGGGACCCCCCCCCCCCCTCCCCAGACTCAAAGGCATCCAGGGGACCCCCCATCAGAAGTTAAAAAGGGTTATGTTTTTAAAAAAGGTTTTTATATTATAAAATATTTTCCCAACTCTATATACAGTCATTGCCTATCAAATTTGGCCAGGGACCCCCTACAGTACCTTCAAGGCCCGAGGCTCTATATGCATCTAGACCACATCTGAGAAACAGGTCCATAAACACATGTATTTATGAGTTCCCCCGTGTGCAATCAGATGTCACTCTTAACAAATAAAACCCCAGTCAATGAGATGGCATAATAAGCCACGGGGAAATCAAATCAAACGCAAGCGTGCAACACAAGTATAACCAATAAAAAATACTGTGTATTTCACCCATGCACCAGTAATTTTATGTGCTGAGGTTAGCGATTCTGTGGCTAATGAGACAAAGTGTTGCTTCATTGCTACTGTATTAAGCTTAATGTGACTTGACAAGTGCATATTTTTGGTGCTCATGTTTGTTGCGTGCAAGTGTAGTGTAATGGGTAGGGCTTGCAGGTTCGATTCCCAGGTAGGGCACTGCTGTACCCTTAACCTGAATTGCTTCAGTATATATCCAGCTGCAAAAATGCTAATAGCTGTGTAAGTCGCTCTGGATAAGATGCCAGTAATGTAATGCTGTTAGGCTTTCTCAGACTATCCTTCTAACAATCAGTACTGTAGCCTACCTAAAAGTATAAAAGAATAAACACCCGTACTGGCTCAGGAATGGGTGACACCTATACTTTTGCCAGCGTGGGTAGTTATGTCCAATTTGAGTTACAGTTCAATTTCCCCCCCAGTAACAGAAAATAAATGTGCCTCTCACTGCTCAAGTCTTTTGTTTTCTTTTTCTCTTGCTGAGAAAAAATGTACCTTCTGTTACAATAAAACCACGGGAGTATGTAATTTATGTCATCCACTACAAATGTATAATATGCCTTCATTACTTCTCAAGGTAGTAAAAACACGGGGGAACAAACTCAAGACTTGTAACTCAAGACCGGTTAATTGTCTGGTTTGATGAGCGCGGTCAGAATTTGTTCTTGCAGCGTGGCTGGGAGGACGGTGAGGGAGGTGATTCCGGTGTGATTAAATTCTTCACCACCTCAAATTTTCATATCCCACTAAGCGGAACCTCATCAGTGCTCGGTAACACCCACCTCTGTGCATTATTGCAATAGTTATGTCCGTATATCTGAATGTAAATGTGGGCCTGGCCTTCCTAAATATTGTGCTACTGAGCAGCGCTGAAACATTTGTCACAAGTGCTCTCCTTGTTCACCTCTACTGAATATAAAATGGCGCTTGCCTTGAAATTTACTGGCACAGGTCATGCTCCTTTAGACTTTCTGGAAGGGGAAGGAAGACTTACGCTAGCATGCATGACATAACAGCCAATGTTCACTGCCAAAACAAATAACTCCTTTGGCTGTCAGAAACTAACAACACATATAAAAATGCACATTAAAATGTCAGTGTTAAACAAACTCTGACAGAGTGCATTTTACACTGAATAGTACACTCGTGGATTCATAAACTTGGTTAAAAAATATTCTGTGTATACACGTTGGTAAGGAATGAATCCCACAATTTCTCCTTATATGTGCCAATAAGCTTTAGAGGACTGCAAGTTCCACAAATCTAATTTTACCTATTCTCTTAAATAAAGTAAATGTACCCATTCACAAAGATATGCCAGAACAAAACTAGGTATGCTTCCAAAACCAATATCTTTGTCAGCTTGCCCAAAGTCTCTCATGGAGAGGACAAATAAACAAACAGCAAACTTGTCCGGACTTATAGGGTGGGAAAAAAAAAAAACGCCTCTATTGTTCAGTTCATCCACATTAATTTCCCAGCTGTTGTCAGCACTCTGGAATTGGAAACAATGAATAATATTGAACCTCTGAAATAAAATTGAATATCAATGCCTTGATGGTCGTATTCTGAATTACCAAACACTGATTAAGTAATTATGATGAAAGAGGGTTTTGCACTGAATTGTCGGTTTGGCAGAAAGCCAAACTGTATTGCGTTGCTTCTAAGTTGGAGATGTTCCTGCACACGACTTACTGGCTACAGACACAGCCACTGTGTTTAATTTAATTCAAATTGGAAAGCGCAAGACAAACAAAATTGCCTCTGCATTATTTATTATTCATTCAATAGCTGATCTGAGTGTTGAGAAGTAGAAAAAAAGCAATATAGAATGCAATTGCTGGTTATTGGTAAATAGCACTGATGTGATGCTTAAAAGTGAAGTAACCAGTATTTAAACTTGGGGGGTGGGGGGGTGGATATAACATTATACTGTACTAGTGCAGTGTCCGTTCAAAATGTGCCTGTTTGGAACAGGCGGGACTTTATGGCGTTCGTGACTTTATGGCGTCTTGCCTGTCTCGTGTGGAGGTTCGCTAGATCGAGACAATTTAATGCACTTGGCGTCGCGATTTGCCGAGAGTGATGACACACTATTTCAGGAATTTCTGCGTTGATCAATAGTTGTTCTTGTTCTTCTTGGGTTTAATGGTGGTCGGGCAGTTTGGGGCAGTTTGGGGCAGTTTGGGATGCGGCTTTCATGTGAGATGGTGCGCTCAAGTAGTTCCGGGTGAAGATTTTGCGCTCTGACATTAGTTCCGGATTCCGCATTCATAATAGTGGAAGGCAAATGGCGTAAAGGAAACAAAGCCACTTGTAGACGACTGCTGATTTTTTGACACTGCAATTCCTAGGGTCCTGAGCAATACACCTAGCAAATTTCAACTTCATACAGTGCCCCGAAATACAGACACCTATAATTCCTGGAATCAAATAAGAAATAACAAAAAATATTCTCAAAACTATCACTCTTTATCAGCTCTCTATGTCTCTCTATCAACTCGCTGTTCGTTGGGTCGCTGTGTTGCTGAACGTTTATTCAGATCAGAACGGAGGAGTAAATCCAATTGTTACGCAGCTGTACATTAATTATCACGTCACACAACACACATTCATCTACATGGACTGTAAACTCACTCAGCTTAAAATCCATTATCAGGGTGTGTGTGTGTGTGTGTGTGTGTATAGTGACATCACTATTGATGACGTCACTATGCCCAAATAAGGGCATAGGGTACTGCTCCGTGAAGCCCAGTGCCCATTAAGGTACAGTGCACGTTCGGACCAGGACGATTTTCTCGCGAACCGTTGATCCGATCGACTTCAATCTCGACACTGCACTTATTTGGATCATCAGCAATACACCCGCCAAGTTTCAAGTCGATCGGATGAACGGTCCTTGAGAAAATCGAAGGACAGACATACATACATACAGACAGAGATTCCTGGAATTATAGTTAGATGTATCCTGCCTGTCTGTTACTGGGTGTTATATATATGTTATGTATACACTGCCCGGCCAAAAAAAAAGTCGCCATTGCACCCGTCATGCATAGTGCCCACTGTACAAGCCTCTGGAGGCAGTGTTATGATCTAGGGTTGCTTCAGTTGGTCAGGTCTAGGCTGTAATGCAGCAATAAAATGAAGTCAGCTAAGTACCTGAATGTACTGAATGACCAGGTTATCCCATCAATGGGCATTTTCCAGGACGACAATGCCAAGATTCATCGGGCTCAAATTGTGAAAGAATGGTTCAGGGAGCATGAGGAATCATTTTCACACATGAATTAGCCACCAGAGTCCTGACCTTAACCCCATTGAAAGTCTTTGGGATGTGCTGGAGAACACTTTACGGAGTGGTTCGACTCTCCCGTCGTCAATACAAGATCTCAGCCAAAAATTCATGCAACTCTGGATGGAAATAAATGTTGTGACATTGCATAAGGTTGTCGAAACAATGCCACAACAAATGCGCGCCGTAATCAAAGCTAAAGGCGGTCCAACGAAATATTAGAGAGTGCGACTTTTTTTTTGGCCGGGCAGTGTACATATATATATATATATGGCAATCCTATGTTTACAGATGTTACAAGTGACATTTATTGGTTCTCACTGGCACTGCTTGAAGTGTGAAAATGTCATGTCTTTGGCACTGATCATGTGTACACCCCAGGAGCTGTGCACATCTGAGATTGTACGGTTTCCATTCACGGCTTTATGAAACAATCTCAGGAGACAGTCCGGAAGAGGTGGTTTATTACGGAGCGCAGGAAACCAGTGTGTGGGTCCTCAGCCTTTGGATTATAGGATTAGATGTCCTTCACCCGCCTGACACCTAAGCCTTTGTCTGATTTCACTCTGCCATTTTGCAATGCTTTGGAATTGGAATGTCTCTGTCCGTGTGCTGGTTCGCTCACATGATAGGGCACGTCTGGCACTCTGAGCCGGCCCTTACATTCGCCACTAAACTGAAATCCCAGGAAGGGCCAGTTGTAAAAGTTCTCAGCTTCTGGCGGGCCAAAAACCAAAACAGTATGATTGTTGAAATTGACAAATATTGAATTTGCATGAGAGATTTATTGCTCTGTTGGTTGGCATGAACTGAAGTTGTTTCGTGTTTGCGAGGACTACGAAGCCAGCAACAACAGCAGGTGTTAGTAGACGAATGGGATTTTGACAGGGGCCCTCAGACCCATACTAGTACGTACCGTACATTTCTAACATGTGGATGTAATCCTGGATGCACTCAAAGCAATGATTTCTGGAATTAATTCCAAGCCCCATCTGCTGTGAGAATCATGCATCCTCTTGTAGATTGGTGAGATCTCATAATTACAAATGTGTTTCCCAAAGGGTGTACTTGCTACTCCTGTCTTGGGCTTTCCCTGGTAAATCTTTTTGTTTTTGGCTTGAGGTTCTTCCTCATTTATTGTATTTAATTTTCTTCCACCGCTCAACAAACAAACACACACACACATGGCCATCTTCCTCTGAAAATCTGGCAACATCTGACATGCGATCGGAAAACAATGCTGCTGAATATTCTTTCCAGACATATTTGAAAAGTAAACTTAATAAATCCGGTTGGCAGTGCTAGACATTTCCTGTTTCCTGCTGTACATGCTGAGAGGCTAATTCGATTCTGGTAATAAGAAGAAGAAGAATCTGGTCTTCTTTTCAAAAGCTACTGTGGCCCTTTGCTTACTTCAGTCTGCGCACGTACAACGCATCTAAATGTCGATCAAAACACATTTTGTAGAGGGCTGTGTGCTGTTATAGCATGCTGTAAAGTCTTCAGGGTATTTCAGTTTTATGTCAATCCAAAATTTGTAAAATAGTACGTACATGCATTTCATGCATATATTCAGTTGTACATGTATTGAAAACCAATACACATTATGTAGTTATTTAAGAATTCATGCAGGATTGATTTAAATACTATAAAACATTTTCTGAAATGGTTTTATGTAACAATAAAACATGATTGCCACTATGGTAAAACAACAGCATGACCATTCCACCTTAGACTAAGTCATATAACTTGGTACTATACACTTTACGATTATTGTACAGTACGTTTCAGAGAATTTACTGTAGGGTCATCTGAGACATAGTGGCGTTCACAATTTGAATTTAAATGAAACCAACAGAAAAAATGTGAGCTGTATAATTTCACCAGGTCTTCAGCTCTCAATAAACATTAATAGTAGAGAGAATAAGAGAAGCACTGAGAACAGTCTGTAAAGAAGCCTTTTTGGCCTATACAAGAACCCTTACTTTTGTTACTCGATTCTGCAAGATACCACTAAAATGCACATTCACAATTTAGTAATGCTGGTCCATAGCATTACAAGTATGTATTTTCAATTGAGACAAATGGAATTCAAAATTGTCCATCATGCAACACTAATGGCAATTTAGATGCATGCAAATTAAAAGTACATGAAAGCTTAATTTATTTCCTGTGAGACAGTTTTAAAAAAAGAAATGATATGGATCAAAAACATCTGCAATATTTATTACAGGCAATTAGTTAGTCAGATAAATACTTCAGGGTTATACAATACAGCTATTTTTATTTCCTTATTTTCCATCAGTCATTGTTTGCTCTGATTGTTTTGTACAGTAGTTCAGGTGGACAGTTATGTAAATGTGTTCATTTAAGCATTTGTCCAAAGTTGAAGCCAATCTCATCTGCCTAGCTTATCCTAATTGTAATTCAGTCCTCCTACACAAACATGTTGTGCAGCCTTGTATCAGACAGGATGGTGAGTAATCTTGGCATTTAAACAAACATGTAACATTTCTGTTTTAGGAATTGCAACCAATTATGACAAATTAGTTAATTACAGAGACAGATAAAAACCTATTGCAGTAGACATCTTGTAACACAAAACTATGCACGACATAGTGCTGTTTGTACTTTCCAGGAGAACCAAACAGCTTTGTCAAAGTGTTCAGAAATTAAATATTATGGTGGTTTGATACAAAAAAAATAAAATAAAATGTGAAATTTATCACGCTCTATCATTTCACACTTTGCGGGTGATAAACTAAGGAGTCATTATGTAAGTTACGCCAGCCGCAAACAGCCATATTTAAATGAGAGATTTTGCGTGTTTGGAATGGGTATACTGTAAGAAAACGGTGAAAAGACTGGCAGCAATATGACTGTTTTTATGGTATTTTTTTTACAGTGTAGGTACAGGCTACTATTACACTGAATGAGCTGGCGGTTTATTACGAACTGTTTAACTGGGTCTTAGTTTCTGCCGGGAGTTACAGATGTTTGTCAGGACTGACATGATCATAACTATGCTACTATATGAGCCTACCCGCGCCCTAAGTGTCACATAAAATCACATTTCCATTTGATCATGGGTTCCATTTTTATAAAGTTTTGATTTGCTTGTTATTCACTGTTTGTTATAATAGACATAGTATTGTTTGTTTGATTCAAATACTAGTTACTCTTGTATTCTGTAACACGATTTGCTTCATGATTTAAAAAAAATAGAAAAATTCTCTTCGGAAAACCGGAGCTTTAGGATGTAGACAGCAGTGAATGCACGTGAGCTTCACAATACATTTCTGAAAAGAAAATGTAGTTCATTTAATTTTTTTTACTTCACCGCAGTGGTGAACTTACAAGAAGTAAGTGTTAGTGTATTGTTTACCTTTATTGATCGCTGTATGAGGCTAGAATGATGAAGCTAGCAGAAACCAATAGCACTAACCCATAAAAAATTTACTTCAAACATTATTTGTTCAATCGAATGGTAGAAGTGAAAGCTTTCGATTGTGGTCTGCGGCACAATTAATAATCAGCCCCCATTGTTACGCATTCATAACGTTCAGTTATGGATATTCCAAACACACCGGTAGCCTACTGTCTTGCTACAATGACAGCCGTCATTTTATCGATTCCGTGTCTTTTAATGCCTGCTTTCCATTTGTACTAAAATGCACCCGCAAATACATTTCTCAAACTCCCTTTCGGGTTTAGTAAATCACTTTACACCTGCTGAAGTAATGACCACCTCCCACTATTTCGCGAAATAACATTTTTGCATATTCATCCAGGCTAACCCGCAAAAATGAGAAGTTAACGTATATTTCAATTTTAGCACACGCAATCCTCTTTATACTTCGTTAGTTGATCACCTCAGACGATTTTTTTGCAGGTGGTAACAGTTTTACACGTGTTTATAATACATGCAATTTAGTAAATCGATCCCTTGGTGTTTTCCAAATCAATAAGTTTGTCAACACACAAAATAGATTTATATTTTTTTCTCCAATTTGGAATGCGCTTTTGGAGTTACTGCCACTCACCCCACCGCAGGAAGCACTACATATGAAGCATGTGCTCTCCTCTGAAGCACTTCCCTGCAATCCAGCGACTATTTCCACACTACAGATTGGAAGAGAGCCATTTCTCTCACTGAAGACAGCGGGTGGCCTGTTTGCACTCAATGTGCTGTTGAGAAGGTAAAAGTCAGTGGTGACATAAGTCACACTTAGGCCCTATTTACTCCAAAAAGGACAAACTTGTATGGAGGGAATTCGGTTCACACCTAGGCAGGTAATTGTGATCGAGTCCCAGGCTTGTATCCCTGTTGTTAACCCTCCAGTGATGTAAACATACAGTGTCTGCTTGTCTTTACTGTTTAGCTTTCTATCTTTTCCCACTCCCTCGCAAAACAACTGTATTTTCAGAGGACCAGTTGGTTGAAGTAATGGACCAATCGTTTGATGGCTTTTCTGTGCTGTGTCTATTGTTATTAGGTGGGCCCATCTTCACAGGTGCAGGTAAGCACAGGCGATGGTTCACAGGTGCTTATCTGGTCAGGTAACACTGGCCCCATTTACACCTGGTTGTTTCAGGTGACTCTGTATCTAGATTGTATCTGGATAAAATTTAACCACTTTGCATTTACACTTGTAGGGCTCCTAGGATTCCGTAAAAAAAAAAAAGGCAAATTCCGCTTTTTAAAAAATCCTTTTTAAGCCATTTTCAGTTTTCCCCATTTTCAACCCTGTTCATTCACAAACTACCTCAAAATATATGTATATAATAATGCTAACTTGTGGCGATTCCGTCCACGATTCCGCGAAAATGGAATCCTAGGAGCCCTACACTTGGTAATCAGATGTGTCTCTGGTTAGCCGGATTGAAATCCGAATGCTATTTTGCGCGTAAAATGCAAAACCCTGACAACCCACTTCCTGTTTTGTTCCGCCTCTCGGAGAGCAAAGATTGTAGCCACTTCCAAAATCGGAAGTTTGTACGCCATTTTTCAGTTTCTTAAAGTTATGTGAAGATGCCATATTCGGCAGACATCGTACACCAAAAGACGGCGGATGAGATTGCTTAATACGGCTTGTTGTGACTGTGAGGCTACGTGCGTTTCCGCTTTGGGAGACGGCTACATCGTGCGACATTATGGGCTACTTTGGGCGGAGTTTTGGTTGTCGGATACAGCACGTCTTGGAGAGACAGATGCCTTTCCACTTATAACATCCGTCTCGAATGCGTCTCCGACGACCTTCCGAAGTGTTTTAGGTGATCAGATTTGAATCTGTTCCTAATGCGTATTGGGTGTTTTTACTCCTGCATTTTCACGTGGATAATCGGATATAATCCCGACGCTAAAGACAGATGGATAATCCCTATCCGGATATAATCCGGATGCTAAAGACACATGGATAATCCCTATCCGGATATAATCCGGATGCTAAAGACGCATAGATAATCCCTATCCGGATATAATCCGGATGCTAAAGACACATGGATAATCCCTATCCGGATATAATCCGGATGCTAAAGACGCATAGATAATCCCTATCCGGATATAATCCCGATGCTAAAGACGCATGGATAATCCCTATCCGGATATAATACGGATGCTAAAGACGCATGGATAATCCCTATCCGGATATAATCCCGATGCTAAAGACGCATGGATAATCCCTATCCGGATATAATCCCGATGCTAAAGACGCATGGATAATCCCTATCCGGATATAATCCCGATGCTAAAGACGCATGGAATGGTCAAATGGGGTAACTGTTTTACAGGGGGGAGGGATTTGAAACAGACACCAATCTAGGCACTTAATGGGATAGAAAATAATTGTTTGGGGAGTCTCATAGGTAATAATTGTTTGGGGAGTCTCACTTGCATGTCTCACAGGTAACTGGTACAGGTACTGTGGGACTATCTTTGCCACTGTTTCAGTAATATCGTCCCATTAACGTAATACATTAACAGCCTTTCTATTCATTTAAGATGGCTGTCTGATTATCCCTTCTATTGTACCAAATGTAAAAGTCGTTATAAAGCCAATCTGCAGTTGCAGGCTATATGCCAGCAGCTGTGCCACCATGCACTCTGCTCCTGCTGAATGGCTGAAGCTAAGCAGTTGTGGGTGTGGTTTGTACTTGGATGGGAAAAACAAATCTTCTGCTGGAAGTAGTGTTTGTGGGCCTGTAGAGGGCAATCTTCCCCCTCGTCAAATAAACCCCAATGTCCCAGTGCAGTGATGGGGACACTGTGCTGTAGGAGATGCCGTCTTTCGCATGAGAAGTTAAACCGAGATCCTGACTCACTGTGGTCATGAAAGATCCCATGATACTTATTGCAAAGAGTAGAGGTTCTATCAATCTGCACAATCTTTCCAGTGTGAGAAAGACACTATATAAATGCAAGGAATTACCATTATCATTAGCCATATGACCAGTGAGATTGTAAATAATTTTTCCGTTTTCAGAACATTCCCAGAACATTATTAAAGTTATGATAAAAACGTCTCTGTGGCGTAGCCTGTAGAGAACAGTCCACATGCTTGTTGTGAGCCACGACGACGACGGCTGTTCGAATCCGCCCGTGCGATCTTGGTCGCATGTCTCTCCCTCTCTCTCTCGCTCCCCATTCTTCCTGTCTCTCTACACTGTGCTCTCCAATAAAAAGCTGGAAAAAAAAACATTTTTGGTAAATTTTTCTTTGACTTTGACAGAAATTGTTAGGAATAATGAAGTGTGCTAAAACTGCTTGGGGAACATTCCCTTGCCCCTTCTTAATGCTATCTCAACCAAATGGGAATCTAACTACAATCTTCCCCAAAGATCTTTTTTTTTGTTTTTATCCAGGATAGCAGAGGCACGAACCTAGAGATTTGTCGAATCTGGAGGCCACAGCTTGGCATGCTCCGTTTCTGTGCCACTGAGTGTTTCAGTATTGCAACCACACCACTAATTTGTTCAATCCCCAGCAATCATTTCCCAACTCTGTTTTCAAAATATAATCAGTCAATGCATACTCAATTATAATGATCTTCATGTCTGCAAATCTATTTATATACTGCACAAAATGTATAATATAATATAATGTAATATAATCTGGACTACCTTTTGACATGCTGAAAAACTTCCGTCATTACATAAATTTTATGCAGAATGAGTAGAGTACCCCAAGCCAGCTAAACTGGATGTAATGTCATGTAAACTGATGATAGTAAATTATATTTACTTCCTCCTGTCAGATCTGCATCCAGATGGTCAAACTAGCCTGTGGTAAACAGGAGAATATTTTTATGGACAGTGTGTCACTTTTATTGCCGTATTGTTTATGTAAAAAGGTCAGGTGTGTGTGTGTGTGTGTGTGTGTGTGTGTGTGTGTGTGTGTGTGTGTGTCTGCGGCACCTCTGTGGGAGGGCTGTTTTCTTGTTGTTCCGGAACATGCAAGACAACCCCAGTAATAGTTTTTCCTGACATTTTCATCATTGGTGCACGTTTAGTATGCAGTGGAAAAAAATTATCATTGAGTCTCACTCAATTAGCCTTACTGAGCTTGGCCTTTTATTTCACACATTGTATTAAGCATTTGAATGTGCATGGAGATTACACGTTTCAAAATTTTGATGGCAGATTAATATTTAATCTACGCTTGAAGCACTGAAATATTATTTGAATAAGAGAGCATCCTTCTACCCTCCCCTCACTTGTTTTCTACACTATACCCCAATTTGGATGGCTTTCTACCCATTTCCCATGATGCTTTATGGAAGTATGATTTTGACTTAAAACATAAAAAATTATGATATTCAGAACTCTAATAAGTCCACCAAATAAACTGATGATTCAGCAATACAATGGATACTTTTTCCTATTCCTTTTTAATTAAAATTCTTAAGAGGGTTGAAATATAACCAATCCATTCTAATAAGGAGTGGTAATTGAAAGCATTGGTGTTATCAAATTAGTTTTTGAAGTCTACTTTCATGTTATGTCATGATACCTTTTTCTCCATATCCCAATTTGTAGGAGAGAAGAACTGATTTAAAAATAATTGCAAATACTTTCCCCTTGGATTCTGAGGCATAAATCATTTGTGACCAAGCTCTTCTCTTTCATTGATTTTTTTCACAAAATAAACCAGATGGATTTAGATGTGAAAATGATCTATTATTCCCCTTGGTGGGATTTATAGATTTTCATGTATTATTATGCAGTAAAACAGCTCTTATAACATGAGCTCATTTCAAAAAAAGAGAGGAAAAGGTCTTGCCTTTTTAAACCCAGTGCTTCCAAAAGAGGGCAATACCTTTTTATAGCATTTCAGCATGATTTTATGGACTAATTAAGAGTATGTGGTTTGAAATCAACAGCATCAATTTAATGGGTAGGTAAACTTGTTTTAGGTTGTCTCAGGTTATCAAAAATTCTGAAACCAGGGGCATAAATGACAGCTGATGTGATTGAGGGACGGTCATGAGAGAGAGAGAGAGAGAAAGAGAGGGGGGGGGGGGGGTGGAGAAAGAGATGGAGAGAGAGAGAGAGCGAGAGAGAGAGGGGGGGGGGGGGATGCCACCCTTTGATTCAACATCGTTATGTGCACAACACATCAAATCTTCCTTTACCATCCATCACATAGACATAGACACACAAGTCAGCGATAACTGTTATATAGCTTCTATGATTTATGTTGAGAGCGTCACATGGTGTTTGGAACCATGTTAACTCGCCTGAAATAAAATGTCTTTGCATTCTGTCGGGCCATAAAAAACTCAGAAAGACAATAAGAAATGCCAAGCTAACCCCTACGTTATGGTATGAGATACACAGCATGAATCACATTACAGGTCCAGTATAAATTATTTGCAGCAAGCAGATGGCAGAATGTAAGCTGTTCATAGATTTTACAGCCATAGTGCCAGTGCTGGCAACCTTGGCATTAATGGCAGTCCCATCTGATGCAAGTTTAGGAAATGTCCTGGGTTGAAGTTCCAAGGTCGGTGCCTACACCGGGATAGAATACTCCTAAATTACAAATTCCTGGCCAGCGGCCAATCCCATCACAAGCTACATTTAGAGTTGCATTCGAAGCAGTAGGATAAAACTTCAAGCTCCTTTCACAATGCATTTGAGTGGAATCACTCATAAGAGCGTTGCCACTGATTGCTTTGCCAGAGAGGGCATTAAAAAAAAGATGGCACTTCCCTGCCAAGCAGAAGACTCACCTCCCCCTGACCTATCTGAGACCATGAACATAACATAATAGCATGCAATATTTATGAAAAAATAGGAAGAGCCTTTTCCCCTATCAGTTTCACTATAATGCCGTGATCAAATCAATGAGAGGGAGAGGGAAAGAGAGAGAGAGAGGGGGGGGGGGGGGGGAGAAAGAGAGAGAGTGGGAAAGAGAAGGAGAGAGAGGGAGAGGGAGAGGGAGAGAGAGAGGGAGAGGGGTATAAAGAGCCTGTTTCAGTTAGAGATTACAATGAGTAAAATAAAAACCATCATCTATCATTTTAGAGTAAAGTGCAGCATTGCTGTTGACAAGTCGGTAAATAAACTGAAGGCTTTGTCCCTTTCTTTCAGGGCCTGTGTGGTTTCTATGTGATACTACAAGAAATGGGTTAAAATATAAATGTTTCACCTTTTAGACTGAAAAACAAAACTTAATTTTGCGTTGTTTATACACTGCCCGGCCAAAAAAAAAGTCGCCATTGCACCCGTCATGCATAGTGCCCACTGTACAAGCCTCTGGAGGCAGTGTTATGATCTGGGGTTGCTTCAGTTGGTCAGGTCTAGGCTCAGCAAAATTATGCAGCAATAAAATGAAGTCAGCTGAGTACCTGAATGTACTGAATGACCAGGTTTATCCCATCAATGGGCATATTCCAGGATGACAATGCCGAGATTCATCGGGCTCAGATTGTGAAAGAGTGGTTCAGGGAGCATGAGGAATCATTTTCACACATGAATTAGCCACCAGATTCCTGACCTTAACCCCATTGAAAGTCTTTGGGATGTGCTGGAGAACACTTTACGGAGTGGTTCGACTCTCCCGTCGTCAATACAAGATCTCAGCCAAAAACTTACGCTACTCTGGATGGAAATAAATGTTGTGACGTTGCACAAGGTTTTTGAAACAATGCCACAACAAATGCGCACCGTAATCAAAGCTAAAGGCGGTCCAACGAAATATTACAGTGTGCGACTTTTTTTTTGGCCGGGCAGTGTATAATCATGTTAAAAGAAAGACTGACCACTAGAACTACACAGTGTAGCTATGACTACTGGCAGAGATGGTTTGTTCACATTTCTACGAAACAATCTGACAAACTATCTTAAATAGTTGCCATGCGCTACCAAATGGTGACCCAGCAAGTAAAATGACAGGAGTAGATAGATGACTATGTCTCCCTCTTTCTGAGCCCTTTCTGCATAGAGGTCATTCTTTATCCTTCACAATACTACTTCTGGCTGAAAGAACAGGGCTGCTCTTTAATATTTGCAGACCGGCTCAGGCAGAATTTCACCTTCAGTTTTTCTTTGACCATAACCTCACAAGGGCAAATATTCCTTCATCTGTAAAATTATTAAGCATTTTTCTGCCTAATATTTAAAAAAATAATAATTATACAGTAGTACTGGAGTCTCAGCATCACCCTTTATTGTTCCAACACAAATGAGCTTAACAATTACCGCCGAAAATAAAAGAGATGACGTGCATACGTAAATACTGACATGATCACCAAAATTACTGAGATGTCCATTCACACAGGACTAGTATTACCAGGGGACCACAGAGTTCCCGAAAAAACATTAGATAAATCAGGCTGGAATTTTTACTCCCCGGTCAGGTAATAATTACTGACATGGCCGATTCTGACAGGATTAAAATCACTGGAGACGTGGGTAATAATTCCTATTGCCGGAGGTCCTTAGGTAAAACTAATCCCGTCAGAATAGGGCCATACTGTAACAAAGGTATATATAGCAAAACAAACTAACTTACTAGAAAATTAAAAGATGACGTATTGGATTACAGTGTGTTTCCAATTACAATACGGCACTGATGTGAGGCGCCTTTATGATGTCTGAGGGATGGAAAATTTATAATTATACGAGTGCCTTTCATTGTACTTATCTATGTGTATAAATTTTGGTATGCTCTATTTACAGTAATGCACATTTAACCCCTTCTCTAGCACCACCTCTTCTAGATAGAAGATAGAATCATTAGTTTTAACACTTTCAAATGGTATACTGTGTTACGAAATTGATTGAAAATTTCACCGTAAAAAAAAATGCAATAAATGCAAATGAAATAAACCACTTCCGGCCTGTTATTTAAAGGGTTAAGTAATATATTATGCATACTTTGAGACATCCATAAACCACAAGCAAATAAAACCAGTTGTAAAACTAATATACTGCTATTTGTATTTTACAACAACAGATTTATATACTGTTGCTACTATATCCATGCGTGAATTATTTTCAGGGAGTCAATGAATCTTATAATCACCCCATGTTAGGTGTTTTATACACAAACACCTAACATATATCACATATATATTGCAAGCACCTTGTACATATCTAACCTGGCAGATGTGTACAATAATCAAAATATGACCATGAATTCACACCCCCCATATAAATGATCCTGCCCCTATTACTTCCTGTGCATATATTCAGAAAAAAGAGTAAACTGAGGGAGTTGTATACTTTTATTTGAACACAAAAAGTTTCAAACACAAAACACAAAAAGTTTTAAGTAGTACAATATTTTTTCTGCAAAACATAGGTTTCAAAATTATTGCCACCCCTACGCTTAATTTGATGAAGCCTCCCGTTGAGAGGATAACAGCACTGAGTCTCTTCCTCTAATGTCTGACAAGGTTGGAGAACACTTCTGGAGGGATGTTGGACCACTGCTCCATGCAGACAATTTCAAGATACTTGATATTCTTGGGTTTTGCGCTTGTGGTTTTCAATAGGCCTCAAGTCCGGAGACTGAGATGGCCATTGCAAAACATTGATTTTGTGTTCCCGCAACCATTTCTGTGTTGATTTTGATGTATGTCTGGGGTCATTGTCTTGTTGGAAGTCCATCTTTGGCCAAGTCTCAACTTCCTGGCAGAGGCAACCATGTTTGGGGCTGAGATAGCCTGATACTTAGTGGAATTCATTATGCCATCGATAGTAACAAGAGCCCCTAAACCACTAGCCGCAAAACAGCCCCAAAGCATCAATGATCCATCACCATATTTTACTGTGGGTATCAGGTGCTCTTCCTTGTACGCAGTTGTCTTTTGTCGCCAAACATGCCGATGGTGTGCATGGCCAAAAAATTCAATTTTGGTCTCATCTGACCACAACACGATTCCAATTACAGTTCCAATGATGCTCGGCAAAGTTCAGACACGTCAATGTATGGGTTGCTCTGAGTAAGGGCTTCTTTTATGCAACCCTTCCAAAGACCTTGTTGACTTGGTTGTGACATCTAACAGTTGATTTTGAAAATTGATCAGCCCAAGCTAAGATTCCACTAAGCTGTGCAGTTCTCAAACTGTGATCCTTGAGTTCTTCTTTGCCTTCCTCAACATCTTCCTCACTGTGCGTGGGGGCAATATGCATACTCTTCCTCACTGTGTGTGGGGGCAATATACATACTCTTCCTCACTGTGTGTGGGGGCGATATGCGCACTCTTCCTCACTGTGTGTGGGGGCGATATGCACAGCGCCCTCTTTCTGGCAAATTAACAACTGTTCCAGCCTTCTGAAACTTTTTGATTACATTCCATTCATTTGGCAGACGCTTTTTATCCAAAAGTGCATACCAAAGGTCATTGAAGCAACTACAAAACGGATCCGACAAAGCACATCTTTCTCATAACGTGGCAGCTATTCCTAGTAATGAACATTGAATATAGTACACACAGTAAGCCATAGGTAAGTCAGCTATACATTGTAAACTATAAAATCAAACAAGAGTTAAACAGGAAACAAGTACTATGAAAATGGTCCTAGATTGGTAAATCATTACAGAGTATTGCCCTGACTGTGCTTAGTGATATTTTTTATTGTTTATGTATTTTTTATATCTGTTACCTGCTTTGTGTATGCCAATAACTATCTGTCTCTTCTGAGTTCAAAGCTCTTATTCAAAAATAACATAACATTTTTTTATGAAATTGAAAGTAGTTTAATCATTATATGTATTGTTTATTTTATATGTTATTTTATACATCTTTTTTGTTCATTTACATGAAGGGTGCCAATAGTTCTTGAATTAACTGTGTGTATATCTGTATCAGGATGCAGAAGAAATGATCAGTACTTTGGCGTGTCATGAAAGCACAAGTGATCTTTGGGAATGGGGTTCATTTTCACGGAAAATGAGACGAAAAACTTCTCGGTTAATATTACCACAAGTATTTATTATGGATGGAGATTTGGGGACTCCCTGTAGAGCAGAATTGGTTTCACATGAATCACATTGAAACCCTGTGTTGAACATCAGATCCATAATTCTTGGGTACCTCTCAAAAACATTTCATTTTGTCTCACTCTCAACTGTAAACACCTGATGTCATCATGGTCGCTTGTCAAAGGTAACGTCTTCTGATTCTGCACAGCAGGGAATCAGAGCGCAGTGATTTGGCATTGTTGGCTGGATATATCTCAAAAGGATAAAGCAAACATTTCATTGAATATGTATTAATATTGTTGTGTGCCAATAATTCTCATAATTTCACTATGATACAGCATTTAATTGTTAATGATAAGATATAAACTATGCTTGGTTTGAAGGGTAATCACTATTTCATGTAGCTATCTCCAGATACTGCTCACAAAAACATATATGCTAGTGATGTTTTGTAGTACACCATACCCAAAGAAATAACTGTTGCATTTATCCCAGATAATACACACATATTTTGTCAGCACATAAAAATAACTCATCAAATCATGCCAGTGCATATGTATTTTGCAGCCCTCAGTAGCCCTGCCATTAGACATTTTGTCCAATAACTCTTTCAAATGTTTAGCTTAAAATAAGATTCAATTGAAACAAAAAAGAGTTGATACAAAAGTATTTGTCTTATTGTTGTGCCATGTGTAGAACCTTTAGACAAATACTTATTTAAGTGCTTATTACAAATAAACACATCCTAAAAGGAGCCAAGAAGTCCATGAAATGAAACATGTCCAAGGATGCAGATATACACGACAAAAGAAAAATCTCTTCGACCATACTGTGATTCTTGATGCGAAAAAAACTGCTCTGCAACATCTCTGGCATCAGTACATACACACATCACATCCACACATAAACCCCTTCATTAGCCCGCCTTTCCCACACTGATCACGCCTCACTCTCAACACCATGACCCCTATTTCAAGGCTGTCCTTGTGTTTATGAAATTGCCTGGCGCTTAAATAGAGAAATGTGATGCCAGATAGCTCAAAAACAACATTCCTTGAAGAACAGGAGATCCTACACTTGATAGCCGAATCGTTCATGAAAGCACAGCTTTTACAAAAAGAAAAGCGTGAGTGACTATTAAATATTTACATTCTGTGATACATGTAAAATCCCTGTGTTTCCAGTGTCCGCTCCCATTAATTATTTGGTGCAACGTCAAGGTCTATTTCTGCTTGTTTCACAGATCACACTGACTAAAAAAACATCTTTGGAATGCAATACCACCATACACTGCTATGTGTAGTTACAGATGTGTGCTGTACTCTTCTATATGATATAAAAAAATCAGACTGACACTGACCTCAACTGTTAATAACAATACATATTTTGAAATGTTACACCTGGGTGAGTCGAAAGTGAAGCAGCACGGATAGGCTCACGCCAAGTCGTGCTGACTTCATGTAAATATCAGTGTGCTCATGCCGCAGCTGCCATGGGGAGCTTGTTACTCCTTCCACTACCATCAGTACATTAAATCATAACAGTAGAGTACTCTCGCCAAGGTGAAGGAATCATGTTTGGCCACGGTAGAGAGAAGAGACAGTCCTGTATTTGTTTGACACACATTTATCTGATGCCTGTGTTGCTACTGTTGTTTTAAACGCAAGTCTTCTTTATATTTCTTCACAAACAGTTTGACTAAGTGAGTTTTAGTAATGGTGAACTCGCCAAACAGCTAACACTTCCATGTAATCGTTAGTCAGAATTAAAGAAAGATGTTGACTGACTGCTGGCCACAGAGTGCTGCATATGCTCAGCGGTCCCCAACCCTCTTCCTGGAGATCTACCGTCCTGTAGGTTTTCACTTCTACCCTAATTTAGACAGTGGCGGCTCCTGAGCTGAAAATTGGGGGTAGCGGAAAACTTCCCTTTAAACTGATTATTGGTCTTACTAATTTTTCAATCCGTTTCCTTGATTAACAATAGGCTACATCAGTGTTTAATTCACCAATTACTCAATGCCATCAAATGTAGCCGGTTCTCCTCAATTAGGCTATTAGGCAAGTAATAAAATTATTTTAACTTGCGTCGCAAAATTGTGCACATTTTAATCAACATTATAATTGTGGATACATGTGCTCTTCGTTCTCCGCACTCTTAATTCCGAAAATATTAATGGAAATTAAATGATCTTCAGTGTTTCCCCTACCATTATCCGCCCGGCCAAACTCACGTGCCGCCCGGCTTGGACAAGAGGGAAAATAAATAATTTTAATGAAAAAAAAAAAATGTATATTATTCTTTTTTTTTTAATATAATCTTTTTTTTATTTTTTTTATGTAGCTGCAATATTTCCCTTACCGCAGAATGCGGGAATGATCAAAATAGCATCTGGAAAAACCCTTGCCAAAACAGCTTCGGTTTCCCGTTAATTAAAATGTTCAATGGCAGCGCTGATATTATGAGGGTGTAATTATAGTTTCCGCCTCTACGCAAAATGGCGCACTTTCACCGCCCGGCCTGAAAAAAAATCTAGGGGAAACACTGATCTTAAAGCTCAGCTTTTGTTAGATAATTTTTTTTATTTAGCACAACCTGCCATAAAAAAATAATCTAACAAAAGCTGAGCTTTAAGATAATTTAATTTCCATTAATATTTTCGGAATTAAGAGTGCGGAGAACGAAGAGCACATGTATCCACAATTATAATGTTGATTAAAATGTGCACAATTTTGCGACGCAAGTTAAAATAATTTTATTACTTGCCTAATAGCCTAATTGAGGAGAACCGGCTACATTTGATGGCATTGAGTAATTGGTGAATTAAACGCTGATGTAGTCTATTGTTAATCAAGGAAACGGATTGAAAAATTATTAAGACCAATAATCAGTTTAAAGGGAAGTTTTCCGCTACCCCAATTTTCAGCTCAGGAGCCGCCACTGAATTTAGAACACCTGATTCTACTAATTAGCAGCTCAACAAGATTCTCCGGCTGTTGAATGCACTTTGTTTGGCTTGGAGTGAAAACCTACAGGACGGTAGATCTCCAGGAACAGGTTTTGGGACCACTATCTGAAGCACGCTTGGGTGGACAACGCCACGGAAATTTGCAGCCGGAGGGGCAGAGGAAATGGTGGAGACAGTGGAGCATGACCAATGCCTAGCGGAGAAAGAGAGGTGGAAGACTGTGAAAAGGAAGTGAATGGCTTGAACTGGCAGTGACTTCCCCTTGCCTGCTTCCCTCAGCAGGGACAGGGACAGAGGACGGTGCGCCCGGGTTAACTTCCTCCTCAGGGCAGCCATTGACGGGCTCCCGCCGAGCGGTCACTGTGACCCTGCTGGGTGACTACCCCCCCAGGATAAGCATTAACTATATGCCAGCAGCACATTAGACTGCCAAGACTTTTGTGCTGATCACACAGTATAACGGTAAACATTTTATAATGGCTGGAAAGGATAATCATAATATGCTTGGGATTGTGAATTTTATGTTCTATCGATCGCAGTAATTTCAACTGCCATTGACCCAGACCTTGTAGCGTAGCATTAGCTTTGCATAAGGACAAGCCTTCATGAAATATGGATGCGTACGACTGCCTCAAATCAACATAGCCATTCCACAGCTGAGCTCCTCAGAAGGATGTCTAACAGCGCTAACTGCTACAACCGCTGGAGCTGGAAATGCAGTTGGGTGATACGGTGGTTCCTCTGAGTCAAGGCAAGGTTCTTTATTTGAATTATGTAGTTCAGGGCACGGTATGAGTTCACCGGGTGCAGTATAAGAGAAGAAACGAGCGCACTTTGAGCGCCACGGTTTCCTCCCCCCTGCTCTGAGCTCAGCGGGAGGCCTGGATAATCCCCGCCCTGCTCTGAGCTCGGCGGTAGGCCTGGATAATCGGAGTGGACAGATAACTCATTGTCCTCATGTTCTCTCTCTGCTTCACGTCCACAGACCCGGCGCGTGCGTCTCCTTGTAGTGACAGCGAAAAATGAAACCTCGGGCCACACTGGAGCGTGGCACGCACGCACGCACGCACGCACGCACGCACGCACGCACGCACGCACGCACGCACGCACGCACGCACGCACGCACGCACGCATGCAGCTTTGGCTTATCGTGCTGTCCTCACACAGGTTAATAACCTCCCCTGCTTTGGGGCACCCAGGAGCCACCCCAGTGCACTGATGTGTGGGGTATATTCTTCATTCAGCACATCCTCTGAGCTCCATCCTCTGACTCTCCTTTTGCCTACCTATGCCATGTCTTGTTAATTAATCCAATTCTGAATTCTGACAGGGTTCCGTTAAAAATTGTGCAAGACAAAGTTCTCAAAAACCTGAATGTGTGAGAAATCCAACGAGTAAAATCGTGCCATGTAGCTACAAGAGGGCGACAGCCCTGTCTGACAGCCGAAAACAGAAGCATAAAACCGGGAAACACATTGATCCAAACATGGTGACCTGAATTCAACCAACAGTTATCTTTAGCTTTCACACACATAGTTCATTTTTTCACACACATAGTTCATCTTCGCTAGCTTAGTTTTTGTACATACTGTATATCACTGTACCAGAATACCAGCATGGGTTAGGGTTGCCAAATAATATTGGCATTCTCGTAGGGGTGGGCGATATGGCTTAAAAATAATATTTTCATAAATTTTCACGATAACGATATATATCATGATATTTTTTCCATGTGTTCTATGACAACAATTGTGCTCTATAATCCTCCTGTTTTATTCAATTGCCTGTCTTTATTTTGCATATGTGAATAACAAAACAAATATCCAATTGTAAAATATAACTTATCTAAATCTTATTATTGTTTGTTTTGTTGGGATAAGGATACCGACTTATTATTCATGCCATCTGTGGATTTCTGTGGAAGATATATAATGTAGCCGTTGTTTTCATTAAGCCTGTTTTGTGTCATGTTACAAAATAAGGAACCGTTGTTGCTATAACATTAGAATCATAAAGTAGTTTATAGAGATGGAATATCTTTAACACTTTAAAACGGTGTGTTGTGTGACCAGATTATTAAAAAAAATTCACCTTAGAAAACGCAACTAATGCAAATAAACTAAACCACTAGTTAAAAGGTTAATTAAACCCTGGAGTACAGCTTTAAACACACAAAATAAATGTTTATATAACAGCCTAATAATAATAATAATAAGTGAAATAAGACCCATAACTTATATAAATTAAATGCTTCAGTATGAATATGCTTAGTGATATAACTTTCTTCACTACTTATTTGAAGCGCTTTTGCAGTTGAACTTCCCCTTGCTGCTACAGTCCTGACATATTTTACACAGAACAGTGCTCTGTTGTGCATTGTGTTTAATGTAAATGTAATGTAATGTGTTTTCTAAATCACTGATGACAAACCGCTTTGTGGAATGAATTGTTCTTGTGCTTAGGAAGTGGAGGTTGGGAGCCTCAGTTTCTTCTTGTCTCCTCATTCATTTCTAGCATGTTGTTTATCAAATTGTTTGTTGATGTGTTACCTCAGGCGGAAGCTCACGGGCGTGACAATCACTGCAAATGGGGGTCGGAGGGATAATGGTCAGTAATTTCTGCACTATATCACGGCACGTACGATATGGCAAAATTATATTGTGTGCAACATACCTATATATACAAATATAATATCATGCGCGATATATCGCCCTCCCCTACATTCCCGCTGTGTGTTTTTCCAATACATCGGTCATGTCAGTATTTTGAGTTTCAGCTGAATTTTCATGCAATTCACATACATTGTGAAGGAGTCTTTTGGATATGTTCCTGCTCCAGAAAAGCGTTTCCAACAACTCTGACACATTCTGCTTCATGGGGGAAAGTATGACGATTTTTAAGCCACATTTTGTCATTTAGCATTAGCATTAATGTTTCATGAACTGCCTTGGTACAGTATGTGTGTAACTTCTGGCTTTTCTCTTGCTTTTTTTTCCCAGTTATTATCCTCAATAATACTTCAGCAAAGCTTCAACAGATAACTATAAAAAACTGAGTTTGAATAGTAAATTAAATCTAAATTAAAAAAATGTGCAGGTACTGTACATTGAAATGTTTATTTGTATGGTCAGTTTTACCTTGGTCCCTTTGTTCATCAGTAAAGATGAAGGCAATCCATTTCCACTGACCAATTCTCAGCAGTACTTGACCTGTAGATGCCCCTGATTGAAATAAATGTATGTTGTCAGTGTTCTTCAAGGCATTTCCATAGCTTTATTGAGAACATTTTCACAGAATTTGGCAATACAAGAACACATAATTCATATCATACTTCCTGCGGGGCATCAGAAGCCAGTGATTTGTGGTAATTATACTATTTACTTAATGAAAAGCTGATTGTACGTGCCTTCCATTATTGGATAATTGTGAAAATACTCCACAAACCTAATTTAATTGTGAGATTAGTCATTATATTTTACTTACAGGAAATGTTATTTGAATCGCACAGAATTAGCACTTTTATATTCAAATAAGTTTTATATGCACAGGGGTTTGACATAATACCGGAAACATCTAAAGGACTTCTAAAGTACTAAATCACAAATACAAAGGCAGTTATACAGGCAAGTCATATTATGTTGAATGCCAGTTATCAGTATGTCAGTTAGAAAAGAGGTCTGACAATCTTGACGTGAGTTTCCAAACACAAGGCAACTAACACAGTTCTACAGAGGCCAAAAATGTATTGCCTGAATTGCAGGTTAATTGGTCACAAAAAATACAAAAGTATTTAATGTGGCAAGGCTAACAATGTACACAATAATGATAACATATGTCAAACATGAGCAACCTGCATTGGAAAAGAGGAACAGTCGAAGCTCAATGACAGAGCCAGATGGACACTTTACAGGATAGTCGCGAAACACCCTAAAAATACAGCCTCAAAGATTACACCTTTGTGACCCAGTTTCAACAAAAACTACATTGTGAACTTCGTAAAGATGGTATTTATGGCAGGGCCACCATTTCAAGGCTAATGCACTAAGTCACATAACCTGGTGTATAGAGCACGAAACTTGGACCCCTGAACAATTGGGAAAAAAGTAATATGATGTGATGATTCATCTTCTACTGATCTTCTACTTCAACTGGATGGGTTTATGTTTGGAGAATGCCAAAGTAAGCCTTTAACATACCTGTCTGTTGCCAACTTAAACATGGTGGTAGATCTGTAATGGTACCGGCAGCAAACTCATGGGAGTCAGTGGGTCCGATGAGCGCTCTACATCTTCATATAATGGCCAAGGAATATGAAGCCATTTCACAAGACCAAGCACAAGTGTAGTGAAAACAGTGTTCCCTCATGATGACCTCAAGATGATAACGTCCCCATACACACACCGCTAAACAAATTCAAACACCAGATCTGAACGTCAGTGAAACTTTATGGGATGTTGTGAAGAGCAGAATGCAAAGTGTACATCCACAACCTTCATGCTGCAAAGAACTGGTGGCTTTCCTTCTTGAAGAACGGTCCAGATGACGTCACGTGGCGCTGTAATGGCGACATATAGCTGCCTCTCGTGTTCGTGTTTGTTCATTTGAATGTATTTTGCTGTGTCTGGCTTTTGTCTTTTGTTTATTTTCATGTGCTCTGTGTCTGTTGTGGGACGGGGAAGCGGGCTGGAGATTGTTCAGGGCACTCATGCTGCTTGCTTTTATAATATTGACGAATTGTATATTCGGGATAATTTGTTTGTGGTCATCACCATGGAGACGCATTCGCACTCGCACTTGGGAATGTACATTGGATCTGCAGCCACAAAGTTTACCATCGCTCTTCACCAGAGTTGAAGATGTCGGGACTGATCCAGGACTGCAGGCAATCTTCAAAAGGCCACCAGGGAAGGAGAAGATAATCCAGGAGGGAGTGAGGCGACGACTGAGGAAGGCTGAGCTCCGTTTCGACAGTGGACAGAGACCGCGACACTGCGTGTAGCCTATGGAGGAAAGTCGCGGAGGCGGAGTTTGTGTGTTGGACTGGTTGATGACACTGGACATCTCGGGACAGCGGGGGTTATTTTTAATCATGACATTTGGCTGTATTATTTAATATGTTTGTGTGTTGTGGGTCTGCCCCACTGTCTATTTCTTTTTTGTTGTTGCTGGTGGCTACAACTGAAGTTCCCTATCGGGAAAATAAAAGTTATTCTATTCCATCCTATTATTTTATTTTATTTTTGTTCACACTTTCTCTTGAACTGACAATCAGTATTAATTGTCTGGTGATCTGAAGAGTAAATGTGCTGAGGTAATCCATGGCTTTCATTTCATCCATATAGCTGCACTCCTAGATTCAAAATAATCATTTTCAAAGATAGGAAAATGAGCATTCTTATGCAGTACTCTTCTTTTTTTTTTACTCTGGTGAGAGCACAGTGAATAAAATCCAGATGAGAAGAGTTGAAAGCTGCACCACAGATGCTGCCTCAGCAGATCTTCACAGAATGACTGATAATGAACAGACGCTACTCTCATCGTGCTCCTTCAATCCCAAGTGTGCCTCGCATGTTGAGGAAAGGTTTCACTAAGTCATCACTGATATGGGATCACATCGGTGTGAGAGGCCATTTTTTTCTTCAAACTTTTAATAATGATCGGGAACAGTCGCTTTAAGTGTGCCTGAGCACTGCTTGCTTGGATCAATGGTGAGACAATGGTGGTGCTGTGGGCACAAAGTGTGGGGGCCAAAAATAAAAATAGATAAAGAAATAAAAGTCAAGTCTAAGTGTGAATAATCGAATGTGCACGACTGATTAAAATATCATGGGCACAAACCTAAGAATCTACATATAGAGCTCATCATCTACCAGCAGACTATTTTATCTGAAAATAACTTTTTGGAGAAGTACATAGTTTAAAAAAGTATTTACGTTGCTTATAAAAGGTTAAAAAAAAATTATTACTTTAATGGACATACATGCATTCATTATCAGCCCTCAAATGTTCAGTTCTTGGTAGACCAGACAATAGCAATAAAGTATCTTTGGAGAAAAGGCTTTAAGAAACATTGCGAGTAAATGGCACATTTTAGCTCTTTAATTCCAAAGAATCCTAGCAACAATCACAGGAAAGGAAATCCTTGATTTTCTTAAGTCACAAATTTCCACAAAATGTCCTCAGGAACAATTTGCTGCATTGAAGGTATTGCTGGCTCTGTCTGAAATAAACCTGGCAAGCTACGAAGAACAGCAGTGAAGGAAACGCCTAGCATGGACGGAATTCACACAGAATTTTATTTTTCATGCGCCAACCTCAGCAACTGCAGGTCAACTGTTATTTGACATGGTGAAACGCTGGGCAATGCTCTTAATGTATCTGCCACACACTCAAATACTGATAGTGCAGCACCATGGACAGCGATAATCTCACCTGGACAGGCACGTGTACTCAATGAATAATCATGTCCATATCAGGCTATCCCCCACAACCAAACTTCCTCTTTTCCACAGGCCCTGAAATAATAAAACCTAAAACTAATGGGACTTTGTTGAAGTTAATCACGAAGTGCCCTTTACATTCTCACTGTTTGGTTTGCATTCGCTGCGTTGATTTTGCTTGAAAACATCACCAGCAGTAGCCTAGCTTTGTTCACATGGATTTGTTGACTTCAAATCGGTCTATTTGTCTAATGTCGCCCTCTTGTTATCAGGAGTTGTAACATCCAAACATCCCCATTTTTTTCCCCATGCATTTCAAACAACGGTTTTAACATAGACAACAAAATTCCACATGGATATAAATTTATGGAAATTAATTCAATACTCTTTATTCATTTGCATTATCCATATACACTGAAATTACAAACTATATACTGAACAAGTTGGGCCATTTTAACATTTCTGCCAAGGTGGGTGGGTGCATTGTTTTAGCCTATTTATAACCTTGACTGTGTTTGGCATGGCTGAATAGGCAATCAGCTAATTAGTAACTGACAGGGCTTGAGTAAAATTAATTGGTATAATCAACTCAGAGGTAATTTTTGTGGCCTAACTGATCAATAACCTGGCAACTGGTCACTTCATTGGACAGGAATTACAGCTCTGACAACTCGAGGACAGCGGAGGCGAGTAACGAGCTTGGCTGGACTTCGTTTTCCAGGCAAAATGCCATATACCATCTCAGACACTACTGAGAACTTCTTCGACATCCAGACAGTGACCTTGCCCGTGTGTGAGTAAATCGTTAATCCCCTAACAGAACAAACCCATTTTCTTCTGAGAAATACATTTACCTCCTTCGTGAAAAAGACACACAAAGATCTGTGCACTCTCAGAAAAGGCAGTTTTCAAAAGAAATACCGATTATAAAAATCCTTAACAACTTCTGTGTGAAGGCTTCTTAGTACAACTGAAACATTCTTATATCAATATTATTTGTATGTTAAAGCCTGTTTAATATCAGAAACAGCTAATATCTCCCAGTCTGTCTACACACAGACATCAAGATGCCAATAAAGTTGATTTGTATATTTTCTGTTTAATTTATTAGCACCAGATCAGACAAGTATAACCTCAGCAGATTCGCTGCAAAACAACAAACTCTGCAAGACAAGTATTCGATTCAAATTCTTAGTTTCACCGTCACAAGTTAGGACCCTTAGCTATACTGTATGAAATGCAATTACTAAAATTTGCATTGTATAAATAGCCTATGCGACAAACATGTAGCGTGGTCCAGCCTTATAGTAGTAGACTACAATATCATCACAGTCTCTTGAGGTACTTCCTCCAGTGACATTATCATTACTATTTTTCAGTAATAAAAGCCATAAGTATGGTTTTATATAAGATAGCAACGGCACCCACTCAAGTTACACTGTCGGTAGTCGGCTTATTTATGACTCAGCTCAAACATGCTCTGAAGTGATCATGCTTCATTCCTTGAGGGCTTCGAGCACTACACCAAATATAGTTCTGTGATCAAGAACGGTACATTATCAATCATTTTGTTGACTGCAATTGCATTGCACTGGTGCTGTAGGCTTCCTTGTCAGGCCTGCATTTTACTGCGAGGGAACCTTGCTTTTACTGCTCTGAGGTACTCTCTGACGCACAATAGGACCGTGAAGAAGTCTACGCCGTGAAAATTGGAATGCAGAAGTAACAACCTTAAGCTGATGTGTTTTATCTATATGTTAGGTAATCAATGACATACATAATTCACCGAAGCGGAACCGTAACAAATTCAGGTTCAGGGCGAGGCTCAATCAATACTTCTGCCAATCAGCTTTTACTGCATTATGAAGTGATGATGGCCTTTGCTTAGGGAATGACACAGTACTCTAGAACTGAAATACAAAAAAGAAATTAACCAGTAGGATGTATTTTGTGCAGCTGTACTATGTACAATGGCTGCACAACTTGAGTAATGCAGTGGGAAAAAGTGGCGGTTGGTTGCCGGTTCTTTAGAAGACACTGTTCTAAATTGATCGGGGATAGTTGCAGCTATGGGGGGGCCAATAAATATGACTGGGCATTTCAAATAAGGAATAGCCGTAAAATATAAGGAACTGACAAAAACAAAAACAAAGCAAAACACAAAAACCCTATTCATTAAAAAAATGGTTGGTTTCTTGGTTTCTATGCCCCAAGGCAATGGTTTCCTCTGAAGACCTGCAAATCTTAGTTTCAAAGAATTCCACAGCATCAACTTAAATTATAGTGTTCCACACTGTAATATATATAACGACACTCACATCTTCCCTTACCTTACCTTTGCAAGTAAACATACGTACATTGTGAAATTGTGAAAATCTGCTTTAGCCCAACTAAGGAGCAGTCTAAGACTGAGAAGAAGTATGTGAGCGACATAGTGATTCAAAATGGAAGAGTACATGGCTCCTTTAATACACCGAGGGTCTCTTTTCACCCTGCAAATAGTAAACACCCATTAGCTTAATGCAAAAAAATGTATGAACTGTCCCAAGAGGCTTATTTCCACAGAATTAAGGAGGCTATTAGAAGCATCTGTAACAGCATGAATTGTAATCAACCTTCTGTGCCACCAAAGATATGGAAATAAATGACAGGAAAGGTCACCCTAAAATGACAGAGCTCTTGCAGTAGTAAGGTATTAAACAAAATAATACCTTTTGGAGGTAAGGGAATCCTGTTCATGTATTATTCAAGGATAACCCATTTTAAATGAGTTTGTCTTTTGAGGATTGTTTGACGTCCCAAATGAATAATTAACAGGTGACCTTTTGCTCATTAGAAAGGCTGGATTGAATAGCATTTCCTTCATGAGACGGAATTAATTCTGATGCTTACTGTAAAGTCCATAAATAAAAATACATGGCTTAACACGTGTGCCTACACATCTCAGCGAGATTGTTTTTGCATTAACGTATCCTCAGTAAGGTATTGCTGCCACATTGATTCATACAGCATAGTAACTGTGTATAGTGCATCCCAATCTTCCATCAGGCAATACTTCTTGGTGGTAATAAAAAAGCTATTATTTGCTATATCCTCTCGTTATCCGTTTGTTTTTCATTTCTGAGACCGTTGTACACGCTGCCGTATTGGCGATGCTCTCTATGCATAATGGAGAGGCAAGGTGAGGTCTTCTGCCTGGGGAGCCCGTGGAGAGCACACGTTCCCAGCCTGGGAGGGAAGAGGTGTACAAGACGACGCTATTTATAGTGGGGAAAAGGAGAAATAATTCAGTGTGATCAGAGCGCAGAGCACACAGCCGATCCCAGATGGAGCAGATGGGGGAGAATGAAACGAAGGCGCTTCCTTCCAAGTCTCCCAGGATTCCTAATGGAGACAGAGGTTATCTCTTTGAAGTCGCTGTGCGTCTGTGCTGATCTGCTATGCGTCGGCTCAGCAAACTGTCCCAGCTTACAGTGGGTCTAAGGATGCATGTTAATTCGCAGCTTGTGTCCACAGTGCCGTCGCCAACAGATTGTGGACTACAGAATAACTTGGGTTTTATTGTGATTATAAAACACAATTCTTTTTGCGCTTCATTTTAAGCAGGTTTGCCTTATAGAACATTATAGCCTAATTCAGTGCTTTACCAACGACCACGTGTACTGCAAGCGCACACACTGCACACACGTGGCCGGACCACCCCGACGCCTTGCTAGTTCTGTGGAAACTGTGCATACTCCAAGGCCATCTGGTCTGTTCTCTTCTGTCAGTACTGGTTCAATGCCAGCCAATGAGCCTTGTAGTATCACGCAGCATCCTCACAGCCAATCACGTGTCTCGGAACTCATGCCCTGTCAGAAGACATCGCCGATTAATGCAATCCAGTCAACTCCAGGTATTTGGTCGCTATTTGACACTGACGGCCGTCTAACTGGTATCACTAATGGAATAAGAACAAATTGTATGTTTTTAATTGCATGCTTCGCAATTCCACAACCACACGTTCAGTCAATCCCACAAGTATCATTCCATGGCACTGTATTTAGGAGAAGGATTTACTTTTTAGACAGAAAATTGATAGTAAAGGGAGATTTAAAAAAAAAGTGAATCGATAAAAAATTATTGTTCTTTCTGCGAGCAAATATGTAGCAATCTCAGCAGGGTGCTCAATGGGATCGTACACCTCCACTAGACATTTTGGAAGCCGTTCCTCCCATGAAAATTTGTACTTAGTTTATTTGATTTATTCTGATGGGATGCTTGAGTTTTGACAGGCAAACGATAAATAAGAAAAGGTGAACTGTGTTTCAAGTGGATTATGTATTCATTGAATTAGCGTGTCTGAAGACAGGACCTCAAGTGTTAAAGATGAATGAATACTCCTCTACTGGAAATGGGATCACCAAGGAAACCATGTATTTCACCATGTGACAGTTAAACATTCATATGTCTTGATAAGAACAAGGATAAAATATTAACAGTTGCATAATTAGGCCAAAATAAAAATATAATTTTGTCTTTTGAGCATAAGTAAGCATATGAGATTTCAACTGTGAATTTCTAATTTGACATTTTGACTCTGACTATGACGTGTGTATGTTTATCTCTCATTAACCAAACACATAATCACTATTCAGGTGTGCTTAACATTGACATTCTGACATTAACATTATTGAAGCTAAAACGTTTATGATTTCCTATATTTCCCATTATGAATACATTATGCAATGATAAAGACAGAACAGTCGCAGAGCCTCCTACTACCAACCTGAACCTCTTAGACATAAAGCTAGAGATGAGAGACGGGACACAATTCAGTAGTCTCTGACATAGATCCATAACTCATAAATCCATCCAAATTAACACCTGATCCACTCAAGAAGTAACTGGCTATTATGAGTCTTTGATGCCTGATGAACAACTTGCGTATGACAAATCTACTTAGACTAAGCTATATAAGATTCATTACTGTAGTGTTGTTTTGTTGTCCTGGCCATACAATACTTTATTTGGTCATTGTTAAAGTTATGATAAAATAAAGAAAATGAATAAAAAGTGGATTTCACATCCCTACTAACTAACTGCTTGGCTAAAAACATGCTGAAAATCATATATGTGTAAAATAAAGGCTACAATAAGTCAGAAGCGTGAGGAGAGCCAGGAAGAGGCGTCTGCAACGCATGTTTCAGCTCAGATAAACTTCACATCAGTTAATGCTATTATTTTATTTTAAAAACCGAAACAACGAGAGTTTAAGGAGTTCTTTATGCGCAATCAGAAATGATTCACGGTTCATGATGTGAGTTCATATTTACTCCTGATGTAAAGGAACAACATTCATTATTTTCAAACTTAAAATATGCTTTTGTCTGGGAGAAGAAAAAGCTTTTCACTGTTTGAACAATTTTGTTTTGTGAGCTCCAGGTCCACTATAAACTTTAGATGGTCGTTTCAGAGATGAAATGTGTACATTTAGTGCACAAGATAAAATAATCTGCCTCAAAAATAATCTTAATGACAGTTGATTTATAATTACAAAAAACATTGGAGCCTAAGAGCCTAACTCATTTTCAGGAGACCGTGGCAACGTTATACGTTTTAAGGATAGGCCTACACATGTTTTAGGTCGTGAAAAGTTATTATGAAGTTGCATATTCTCTGATTTAGTTGTCGCATACGTTTCCTGAGAAAAAGTGTGATCTGGACCGGTTTACAACATTACTGTCAAGTGTGATTTGTGATGGTAAAAAAGCAACGTTTCTACAACGTTGTTATTCATAGTCTACTGCAACGCTGTACAGAAAAGTTGCCATAGCGATGTGGGGTACCTGCCTTTCAGCACCAATAACAAATCAGTTGAAATTAAAATTAACAAAGCAATTCCCTTTGAAAGCTATCAACGAAACAACGCAACTGTGGAGTCTACTTGAGGAAATCTTGAGATCAAGGGTGACTTCATTTCAAGATTGAATGAATTGAACTAGTAGATAATGCCCCAAATTGAATATTTTGCTAACATAGCTATGCAATATAACTTCGAACGTAATGCACTATACTTAGCCTACTTGTGTAAAAAAGAAACGTACAACAAATTAATAAACTAACATACATTTGTGTAATAACACTACACCTGCTCTTTCTTAACTTGTCTCGATAAGTTTAAATGATTAGCCTACAGACTTATTAGATATTTCGCCCTCTGGACACAAAATAACTGTTGTAGGTCTAGTGTTTGTAATTCCATCTTTCATCCTTCGTATTAATTGTTTGTCTTTATCTGAGCAAGATTACAATTGGGCTACTCTACATTCTAGGGTAGAGAAGCAACTGTCAGTAAAACACGCGACATTCGCTAACTCAAATGTAGACATCGATATCCAATGTAAACATTTAACGATCAACAAGCAACATTAATAAGTACAACACTGACCTTTCCAGAGGCAAAAATCAGCATATAGCTGAAATTGAGTAGGGAAGTATCGCGTCTCTTTTGTCAGTCGTTTAAAGCAATATCCCCTTCTGCTAGAGTTTATCGGTCAGCCTATATGCTCAGCACCACCAGCAGCAGAAATCCGCTTTCAAAAAAGTGACACTGGTTAGACCAAATCTTACAACGTCTGTTCTTCGTGAATTCCACTTTGTAAATCATGGTATCCTGTGGTTGAAGCACAACTGGAGCAGTTTAAAGGGCTGTATGCAAATGTGAGAGAAAGTAAGACGATCCAACATAATGTCACACAGCGCTTCTCCCTCGCATCTCGGTGCTTTTGCTCTCTACATCCCAGCAAGTCTCCAATGAAAGTGATGCTGCCGATCCCTCCCTGGCAAGAAACCTTCTAAAATTGCAGTTACCTTTCGTTTCTGAGAGCACGTGGAAAAGAGAGCCACAGCTCTCATTGTGCTTCCTTCCTCTCGTTTTTACAGGGTACAATCGCTGTCACTCGAGGAATGTCTTTAGCCTACATGTTTCGGCTCCTTTGAAGAAAAAATAAAATGCTCCAATTCCGCAGCTGACTGGCGTGCGCTCTGGGTGGGTTACGGAAGCGTTATTCTCTGGAGCCAAATAACTGCCCACTAGATGCCAAGGAACCAACGAAGCATCTTATTTATGAGTAGCCTAGGCTACGGAGCGATATGCATTTTTGTGACTCAGACCTAGGTGTCTTCTCTGGCTCTTTCGCTAATTCAAAGCTTCAGATGTGAAGTTAAATATTGTGGCGATATCACCAGGGCGTGGAGGCGGATGCACAGCTGTTCAAAACTATAAACAACATTTTATGGTATTTCGAGTTATTACTGTCAGTTGTCCAGAGACGGTCATCACAGGATCAAACTTGGTCATTTACAGAATCGAAATTCAAGAAGAATAAAAAACAAACCTTTGGCGGACTCATTTCACGACAAAGAAAAGAAACGTAACAAGTTATGTAGGCTATCATCTGTCGTTATATATAGCCTAGTATCAGAATCAATGCACTTCAAAATATATTGTAGCCTAGGTGGTGAGACATTCGTGAACGTAGCGTAATAAAATTGGTAAAAGGAAGAATTTTCCCGGAGCCTCTGGGATCCTTCAGCAGTACACTCCATACAGTGATACAGTAGATTCACTTCATGTTACAAGCCACTGCGAGCTTAAATTAGTTGAGTGCCGTATTGTCCTCTTAATAATTTAAACATATTGTTAAAAGCGTTAAAGATATATTTTTATGCCAAAAGAAATGTCCAGACGGACACAAAACATTCAAATTTTAAGGTTTAAATACCCAATTAAACACATCAACACCCGTCATACAGCAAGGCTAGAATGAAATGAAAGAATTAAATATTAAATAAATAACGTCGGGGCGTCAAAAGCCTATTGTGGGTGTCTGGTCAAGTTCAGAATCAGTTTTCTGATGGTTTCAAATATCCATCCTCTCCTAACCAGATTTTCTACATTTTCAGGTGCTTCCAAGTATGTATGAATTCAGCCAACTGCCCAACCAGGACATAATCAGTTATAATGGAGGTTGGTGGGATATGAACATCTTAAGGTAAGCAATTCAGTCCTATACAAATGGTAGCAGCAATATGACTTTTGATCAGTCAAGGCCTCACTATTGATATGGACCCTGGTTGCCTTGTGGCATGGCACTGAAGCCAATCCTAGCTTGTGCAATGTGTAAAAGTAACAGACAGTGATATGCACAACATAATTTATGTACAAATAGGTTGTATCACAATGTCGACAATGTTGTAGGCCTACCACTCCTCTTTCTTGAAGAGGACACAAAATGTTTAAATTAAAAAATATATCTATGTTCTGCTGAGTATTAATCAAAAGCACACACATATTTTCAAGCAACTCTAAATCATTAATCCCAACGCATTTTAAAATCATTCTAAATTCTAAATATTTTTAAAATATGCCACCTAAAGAACTATTTTTGAAATTTAGAGGCAGTGTGTAGATGACGGGCATCCTTAATAAATTCACTTCAAAGAGGTTGCATATTAAGAATTTCTTACAAGAAATTATACTTACAATTAAGATTAAAATATTTATTCCCCTTGAGAATTGTTTAATGCAATTTAATGCCAATTAAATTTGTATGTGTTCCCTAGAATCATAGAACAGATGCTCAGAATGTCAAGAAACTACAATAAGTAAAATATTTTTTTTTAAATTAAGAGTACTTGAAAAGGTAAACTAACATGTAAAATATAACTATTATAAAATATTAATGAAGAAAGTTTATTTATAATACAAAGTTCATTTTGAGTAGCATATTATTGCTTTGTACCATATATGTTCAAGTAGGTGAATCGCACTTACAGCACTTGAAAACACTGCCCTCTTCTGGTGTGGAAGAAAAAAAAAACAAGATTCTGACCAGGCTAAGTGTTGCTGTACTGAAAAACCATGCTATCAGACATCATCATTAATCCATAGCTTTGTAATAGCAATGCAAATTTCCTGTTCGGTATAGTTTTCAGAAATTACAGTTGTGAAATTGTTTTGAAATTGGGGCATTGCGATTCCCAAATGGTGATAAACAGTCTAACACCAGCAGTGAACAGCTGTGGTGGGTCTCGAAGGAGGCTTTAGATTAATGCACTGGGCATAATATGATAAAAAGTTTGAATAAAAGTAATTCAGTCTGTTTTGAAATATGCAGTAGGCTACTGCATGTCTGTTTGTTTATACAAAAAATACATTAACTTATATGCTGTCACTGATTGAGTGAAGTTTGAGTTTAGGGACTGAAGGGCTTTGGATAATTTATATCAAAGTAATTTATTTATCCAAGGGCTGACAAACATACTTTTTCTAAAAGTAACTAAGCTGTCGAAAACAGTACTGATCACCATTATATTAATAAAGTTTGTTCTTTAAGCATGTTTTCGAAGGATACCAAACACAAGTTTGTGAGTTTATTATCCTGGTGCTTTATAGTTTGGAAACATGGGGCATGACGCAATGAGTAAACTGTTATGTCAAACCGCAATTTACGGTAGCCTATGTAGCCACAATAACTACAAACAAGTGTGAACTCAATGTGTAACGAGTGTGGAAAGGGAGAAGCTTACTCAGAAGCCCAAGATGAGATTTGAACGCCGCTCCCCTCACTCGTCCAAAGTGTTCCAAGAGGAACGCGTTACCAGTATACCAATCAGTTAAAGGCGAAATCGCCGGTAGCTAAGGGCAACGTCGTTATTTTGAACCTGAGGGTTGCGTCGCCAGAGAGTGTTGTCACGGTAACCTGCTACAATACCTTTGCTTTACTGCACCTCACTGCTTACTCGTGAACTAGCCGAGCTACACCCGCTACAAATGCAGTGAGTTCAATTGCTACTCAAAATGTGCATTTCCATGTCAAGTGTTCAATTCGAAACATAGAAACTCAAATCTGGTAGCAGCTTTTCCTATCCGTCGACATTTCGGTGGGAGTAGCCTATTGGTTGCTTCATTATCTGTGTCTTCACAATCTAGCTAATAAACAACTACAACAACTTACCAGTGTGGATACTATTTGACTTCAAGTGAAGGGGTGAAATGTGTTAAGCCATGCAATGGTATTTATACGAGTAATTGTATTTTCAAGGCTTTCTGTTTTTGCCAACTGTAACGGCTTTGGCCTGTAATATTTCACCCTGGACATTTTGATTTTAGGTGTAACAGCAGTAAGCTGTTGTTAAATACTCAAAAAATTGTTGAGTGGGCTTTGTAGTGATTATTACAAAGGCAGTGTTCTTGTTGAAAAAAGGCATACAGAGTACTTGTGCTGTATTACGTCCATTTACATTGTGGCCTGTTAGGTGCAGATAGCTGGATGTCACATAATACAGCTATATTTTAGAACAGTGAACGGCATTAAATTACTTAGAGGAGCTCCTTCAAATAAGCAGTAGGCCTATTTGGCATGTAAATTGAGGGGCTTTGGAACAATACTCTGAATGGCTGTCTTTTTCAAAGCTCTCATAGGAACTCACCTCACAGAAGAGCTCTAAGGCTACTACATGTGTAGTCGGTATGAGGCCGAGTTATTCATGCACCTGCAAACCATTATGAGGCAAAAACAAAGAGAAGTTTGCAGAGGCCGACATGGCAGGCAGTCAAAACAGCCCAGAGGTTTTTAATATTGTATAAATTAGAATGTTCTCTTGAATCAGGGAAATAATTGTATTATTAGCACCAAGATCAAAATAACAATGGAAAATATATTACAAATGCAAATTAAACTGATTTGAAATTTAACAACATCCACAGTCTTAAAGCAAAACCCTAAGGCTCTCCATTCCCTTTCCTCATAAGTTACATCAGCAGCAAATCTCTCGTTATTACAGTAAACCAAGGGGTGATAATGCAAAAGGAGACATATTCTAATGAATACTGAGGACCATTTTTAAAGATAGATTTTCAGTGGATAGCAGGCTGGCACAGTAATTTTCCCATTCATATTAAAATCAAATTATTTTAGAGATGAGAGGAGGATTCAATTCTTATTATGAGCAGACAATCAAATTGCACCATATATAGGTCAGTCTGTGTCAAATCATGCAGCGTTCAGGAGATGACTTGCAACACGCAGAAACGTACCTTCTGTCTAAGGAATATTACTATTGTGTGATTGATCCTTGACTTTTAATAATGCAGGTAACATTAGGCCTGGATTCGAAATGCATTTCTCCCTAACTTTGACTTACAAATACACATTCACACATTCTGTGTGCATTTATTCAGTGCTTAACACAAGCATGTGCTACATTAACCTTGAATTCAGGTCGCAGTGTTAAATTGTCTTATTACAAACAGCTTCCCTTTTCAGACTTTTCCCTTCATCTCAATTATTACCGAAATCGTGACATTTTGCAAGACACAAAACACCTAAGTTAGTGTTTACACGACATGGTCTGGCTGCCTGTATTCTGGCAGACATGGATTAAAAATGCACAACTGACTGGCAGGTAACGATGCGAGCTGGAACATCTATTTATATGCAGGTGATCACAATGTCTCTAAAATATTTACAGAGTCGATAAGCTCATTCACTTACTAGCTTCGCAATGCTACTGTACACTGTTCAATGCCTGTTTGCGTTAGCACAATAACGGTTAAATAGGGACCATGTTAGCATTCTCAATTTCCCTTTATTGCACAAACTTCAGTGAAAATCTCATTCAGGTAAGTGTCCAACATACACCCAAAAATCAACAAGTCTTTCACAATGAAAGTTTCTGAGGGAAATAAACATACTGCACACTAAGGACAAAGCACATTGTGATTTGACATAATAGAGCCATACCCTTAGGGGTAAATGTCGTTCAGTATAAATCTGTTGACAGGGCTTAAACAGGATGATCTGTTATACTTAGCAAACCTGTCATAGAACTGTCAGATTATTTTTGAGGTCTGGTATCTTTTTTTTATTTTTTATTTTTTATTTTTTTGCTTGTTCTCAGTGATTATAGGGTCATTGTACAAATTATGACTGACGCAGCCATGGCCTGATTACTGGAATAAATAGGGTTCCCCTCCATTTTAATGAATCAAAATGTCAAGACAGCAATCATTTTCCAACTGAGCAGGTTGAATTCAAATAGATGTTGTTGTTTTTTTGTTTTTTTTACAGTTGTCCAGAACATTAGTTAATTCCAGCTGTTGTTGGGTCCAAAGTTGAAAAATTAAAACTGCGAGAAATTATTTCTATTGCGATGGCAAGGCCATCCAGGGGGATGGAAAAGTCAGGAGAAAGCCAGTGTACACTTTGGCTAAATGTGAAAATGAATGCCCTCTGGGAAACCGGTGGCTATACTCCTTCACGACTGCATGACTTGAAGCTTCAGGATCTTGGAATCTATCATTAGGGACAACCTAGTACCATAAGGAATAATTTATGTGGTTCTTGGAATATAGGAATGGCAGACATCCTTCATGAGTCAAATCAAAATGGATTCAGGGGAAGGTTAGATACAGTTTGCCCTCTGCAACAGATGAGCATGAATGTGGTTGTGCTATATATAGATTGCTCACAATGAAGGGCAGTGGTCTAGCATAAGGCTTGTGGCTTTGACGTTGTATCTCTGATTCCCAGGTGAGACAGTGCCATTGTACCCTTGAGCAAGGTACTTAACCTGAATATCCAGCTATATAAATGGATTTTAAGTGACACAAGGACACAAGCTGTGTAAGATGTTCTGTAAAACCGTGTCGTCGTTTCTGTAAAACCGTGCTCGATTTCAGCCAAATCTTCGTCGAGACAATAAAATACATATAGTATGGTTGGTCCTTGGTCCTTGGTCCTTCCTGATCCGAGTATGGCTGGTGCCTTGAGGGTAGCGGCAATTGGCGGCCGCTCGTGGGGTGGGGGGGGAATCGTTTGGAGTTGGAATCGCGGTCAGGAGCTCCAGGAGTCCTGAAGAGGACGTGGCGCCCTCCTTCCTACTAGCGGCGGACGGGGTTGTGTAGCCGCGAATTCTCAAGCGGTTGCTACATGGGAATTGAGTAGCATAGGCTACAATTGGCTACCAAATTGGGAGAAAATAGGGGGAGGGGAAATCAGAAACAAAAAACAAAGCATGCTTTTTATTTTTGATGCCACATTTTTCTGTACTGTGTTGCAAAAAAATTTAACTGCAACTCTCAAAGAAATCTGAGATGAGAAGTGGCAGGTCAAAGGCCTCATAATGGTCTAATGATCAAATTGCATTTTATATAGTGGATTACGCAGATAACTGTGGCTAAGTAGTTATTTATAACATCCCAATGTGACCCTATGACAGTATCTCCACGTAAAGTTTATACTAGACGTAAGTTAATTACCTGCTGGTTAAAGCACTGTGAGTTTGAGGGCTGCACATGCTTGCGCTTTAAGATTAACATTAAGGGCTCTATCTTACACTAAGGGCTAAGCGGCAGTAAACCAAACTCAAGTGTCTTTGCTCGTTTCGGACCGACACAGTTGTCATTTTCCTATCCAGCGCCCACATTGTTTAAGTAGCAAATTTACTTGTGTCCATCTGGGTGGGTTGGCCTTAAGATGAGGTGTTGCCAGGGCCATTGTTGGCGCATTGCTATTTTGTGCAGCCGAAAGCGTTTGCGCTACAGACCAACAGAAACCTGGTCGTAAGTCATGTCGCAGTTGTTTTAATTGTTACTTTAAGGGGGCGATATTAGGATAGTATTGGCAGGTGCACATAGGAGGGTCCCCCAGTGGAGAACACACTAATGGGAACCGCAAGGGAGCCCACCCCATCAACATCCCGGTGATTTGCAATGCTATGTGTAAGGCTACTCATGTATTCACAAATTATCCTGGATAAAGCCATGACATTCCTGAAGTCTTCCAGGGGGACCCCTACCCTTGGAGGGGTGGCTGTTAGGGGAAAATGGCTGTCCATTAATGGCGTGGCAGATGCCACTGTATACCATGCCTACAACAGTGTGTGAATTGTCTTTCAATCGAAAGCTCACAAAGACACGCACTGTTATAGAGAGGATGTTTGGAGTGCTGAAAATGTGCTTCAGATGTTTGGCTAAGTCTCATGGAACATTATAATACTGCCCTCCGAAGCTCGGAACATTCTTTATGGCGTGTTGTGTGTTGCGTAACATTGCCAACCGTCATGGATGTCTCCTGGACATGAATGAGGACACTTTACTGTAGAAGGTGTGATGCTGAACTGCATGCGCCAATGCAGATAAACCCAGATACAGCAGCAACAGCATCAGCAGCACGGGAAAGGAGAGCTGGCAGAAGAGCTACTTCATCTATATCCTGGCCTCAAACTGAGTGGTTTATTTGATTGAAAAAAAAAGTCCATGACTTTATGCATGCAAAAAAAATCTCGAGTGCATTTTTTGCATGCAAGCACCATTATGTTAGCAATCCGCCAAGGTGCAAATGCGTGTGGCTTTTAAAGATTGGTTTATTGCATGTTACACCCGAGACACACTTTAGTATTAAGTAAGAAACTAAGTTCAGCCCATTTGAACCATGCACCTTATTGTGCGCTGAAATTGTCCGCCGTTTAACTACCAAAATGGTGCACTTGCACCATGCACTTTAGACCATGTGCTAAGATCGTTAAAGTATACCCCTAAATTGATTATCAATATTAGGCATGATGAGAGCAAGAAATGTTGAAATGCAACCTTATTTAGAGGAAAAAGGCTGTTATTGGCTGCATTTACGAGACGAGTACTGTGCACTGGCAGAAGTGTGCTGTTTAATGTGCACTGTTTAGCACGTGGTGTGCAGTATGTGAAAAATATCCGTCATACAATTTTCCAACCATACTGTGGAAGTGTCGTAAGACGTCCCACCCTTGCGCGGCCATGTCACGTGTTGTTTTTGTTGTATTTGAAGGAAAATGTCAGTGAAGCTGTGCCTCATTTTTTAAAACGAAGCTTCACGTCATATTTATGCGACCAAAATGTTTGTGTACTTCTTGAAAAGTGTGCTCCGGAATATACTTGGCGGAACCCCGGAAGTAAGTGTATCATACGGAGGTTTAAAGTGTATTATATTTAGAGAAAATTTAGCCTACTTAACAACTTTTTCATCCTGTCTCCTCAACAAGCCTACCTAATAGTATGGAAGGGTGCTGATTTGGAACTTCCTGTTTGTGCTGGATCCAAAGGAGCCACAGGGATGAGTTGTGACTTCCTGTATCTGGCCGTATATTTGTCTTCAATATCACATGGAGCAATGAAACTCCATTTTCGTAGACAGGGCAAAAGCATTAAACATTGATTTTGAGACAGATATACCCTGTAGGATTACCCTTTCAGCCCTCCAGATAAAGTAAAGTGTATGTTCAGTGGCCTTGTGCCACGATATAATCTTATTAACTTGGTCATCACCAGACACAATGAACACGGGGCTGTTTCTCATGAATAAAAAGAAGCACAGAGCCCTAAGTTTCATTTCGGTTTCTGAATCGCATTTGTGAAAATGGGACGAAGTTTGCTGGAGCAATTTTTATACTCTCTCAAGTGTGAAACAAACCCAGGAAACAAAAGAGAAAAAAATCTGATTGGGAGAACATGGTTCCTAAATTAAGGGGATGGCAGAATGCAGTTGACTGCTTCCATCAGCCTTAATGAAGATTACTGCTAATGCCACAACCAATGCACAATTCCCATTGCAGGGATGGAATGGAAATTAGTGGATGAGATCATTGGCTCCCCCCGCCCTAATTAAATTTTCTCATTGCTTTTCATACACTGATGCACACGTTCCTGGTGGTCATCATCTGTTGTCTTCCTACTCAGACTGGCTGGCCCGCTAAGACGGGGACTCTTTTCTCTCACAGGTTTAGAAGATTGGATTGGAAAATGTGTCAGGTGACTTCTCCAAGCTCTTTCAGCCAATTTCTTATCCGCCCTTTTGTGCTGGAGCAGCAACTAGGTTACAAACTATAAATATGATGTAGAAGAAGCAATATCTGGGGCACAATAAATCATTGTTTCAAAACTTTTTTGTCCTTTTTGATTAAACTGTTGGAATATACAGTACCAGTCAAAAGTGTCCAAACTTTTGACTGGTACTGTAGTTTGTCTTAATTGTTTGTTAATAAATGAGCCCATATTAAGGTACTGGGGAATATTAAAGTATTCTACATAATACGAGCACTAGTGAATGCATTACAGAAACAGAAAAAACAGTGTGTGCCCTTATTTTATGAAATACTGTATGGGAACATGGTGTAACTAGTACTGTATGATGGTCTGCAAGAGGGCCTTCAAAGAATAAAAGGAATCTTTTCCTGGGGCCTACATTCTTGGAAAACGTGATTAATAACATAAAGGATATTTTTGGAAACATTGCTGATTTTCTAAACCATTTGTTGGTAATCTGGAAGCCAGGGCTGTTAAGCACATTAGAATTATACAGCTTATGTAGTATTACAGCGATAAAATCCGTCCACTTTTGATTACTGCATTTTTTCCAGCAATGCCTTAAATTGAGCTTTCCATGGCTCAAGGATAGCTTTATTTCCGCTCATGTCGTTCAGAGCAGAATTTGCGCTTACCCAGTCAGCCAGTTTAATCTGCAGCTTTGCTGTTTGAAGACCAGCTGTTCTGGCATGGTGTTGGAATGCCATCTGCATGCGGATACAGTACAACAATGGATGAAATGTCCATGACCGGAACAATCCGGAATTTCATTCCTTCACAAATGAGCTTAGTGCCTATAAACTCTTTTCTCGTGCACAAACGTGTCTCTGTCAAAGAGTTTCTGATTAACGGCGAGGTGAAGAAACATGGAAAAAGAGAGAACTATGTTTTCAATGTCAAGCTCCAATGTTCAACCCCCGCACTCAAACAAAAAAAAAAACAGTTTAAGGACCGTATGTGACCTCAATGGATTTGCAGTCACGGACGAACCTGATAAAGCTACGGCAAAATGTGCGTCATTCATTACATTTTTTACTCAATGTAGCCAATAAATTTAAAACAATATTTTTTCGTTTGAGTGTGCGGGTTGAACATTGGAGCTTGACAATGAAAACATTTTCCTCTTAGTTCTCTATTTGTACATATATATATATATATATATATACTGTATATATATGTACATATATACAGTGTATATACTGTATATATACAGTATACGTCCAATTCTTAAAGGTAAATACCTTTTCTGCTTTTATTAGAAATAAAGAAATAGAGTGCTACAGTGACCTTGATCTGACCTCTGGTATTTGTCCACTATAGGTATCATAAAATATTATAATTATAATCATTATAAAATCCCTTATACTGGGTGAGTTACAATTATAAATTATGTACATTATGTAGGCCATTTATACATATTAAACTCCCCTGAGCATTGGCGTTCAAGTACTTTGATCAAACTGCAATGTCTCAACTGTCTAGTGAAAAATACAAAATCTTGGGTTATTCTGTGTGATGTCTATTTGGTTATTCTAATGACTAATCCAAATTTAGGAATGAGAACAAATTAAAGGTACAGCATTTATAATGAGTCATTTCATGGATGCGGAAGCACAGAACCGCCACGGAACCACAGAACCACCGCGGAACCACAGAACCACCGCGGAACCCGAAGAGTCGACGTTTTTTATGATCGCCACTGTTCGCTTTTCGCTCAGATGCTGCAGTGTGCTTTTTTCCCAAGACTGAAATATTGAGGTCTTGGAGAAATTCATAAAATGTTAGGCATCGATTCTGTGGACATAAATCCAAGGTCACAGTGATCTTACTGAGTTCCTTAGGGCATTGTGCATTGAAAACAAGCCTTACATTTTAATATCAAATGAGGCCTTCTGGCCTTTCTAAGACAGTGAAAGCCCGCAGTCCACCATTCCATGCACCGTGCTGCCACTGATGAGGGAGCTATATGAGCTATATAGGGAGCTATAGAGCAATACATGCCCCCCCTTGCTTTTTACACTGCAGTACTGTATAGCAACAAACACTGACACTGATGTCACCTCCACACCACATTATCCATCAAGGGAAAGGACTCTGTCTCTGGATAAATTGTTTAGCAAAGACAGAGTTATTACTCTACACTTTCTCAATGGCTCAATAGCTTTTTTTCTTCTTTTTTTTGACAGTTCACTATACTATATAGACAAAATACTTTTTTTCAGAACGGTAAATGCGATTGAAAAGTTTTAACTATTTTTTCTAAAACTACCAATACATTCATGCAGTAAAGAAATGAATTGCCTTGAAAAGGGTTTCTACAAACATCCTGTACTAAGGTTAATTAATATATTAAATTCAAACAATGCCTGGAAACTCGCAAAGAAAAATGTATGAAGGGAATCTTCTAGTTACTGATGGAATTTGTATTCAGTTTTGCAAAACAGTGCTGGCATTTCCATTAATGTACTACGACTACGACTACTGCCACTAATGAGCGTCGCGAACGAGTTCACAGCAAGTTCTGTCGGAGAACCTCTCACTGTAGCCGACCATGTTCGGCTAGCAATCACGCGTCACATACTCAACCAATCACACGCACACACCTCTAATGGAGTGCCCTTTTTAAGCCAACAATCAGTTCTCTCTGTACTGCTTGAATGCTGATGCGCTGCTCTTTGTTGCTTACGGCTTGTGTTAAAAGAAATTTGCTGTCACCCTCCACCACCCCAGCTTCCACCTGTTGTTTGCATCTGCTTTAGTATGGGGGGGTTTCTGGTCATCTTCTGTTTAGCGGGGGGAGATGCCCTTGCTCTGGAGCAGTACTAAAGCAGATCCATTCACCGCCAATAATTATGCAGCATTTTCCTTCATTAAACATGTCATTTAAATATGCGAGTTTTCCTGACAGAACTGTTATTATTATAACTGTTAAAATTCGTTTTTATTATTATAACTAAAGTTCCTTGCCTTCAGCCATCTCCATTCACGGTTCACTCTGAACATGTGACGCTTCACACTGCGTTCTGCATTCACACTTGCTCTTTCCTGGCTTTAGCATACACTGCTATCTAGTCCTCGTGTGTCCTGCTTTGTGACCTTCAGACTGAGCAGCTTTTCTGAAGCCTGAAAAGGAACAATACACGCTTCCTCCTTTACGCAATGGATCCACGATGAACTGAGAAAACAGCCTGACATTCAACATAGATGGCAAGTCTCTAGTGTGGTCTTTAAAGAGGGAAAAATACTATTCTCTATTCAGATGACGCAGGTTGAAAAGAATTATTTGAAAATGGGCTTTATAAATACTTAATCACAAAAGCAAATGATTCAGATAAAAGGCCGCTCCTGTGCGCTCGACTATTTTTTAATGTATAATTCCATAGTCACACACAGAGATGGTCGCACTATAGATAGTGATAAATGGTTAATGTTTTAATGTTTCCATAAAAATGGAAAGTTTAACTAATTAACAGTACCTGAAAATAGGATATTGAGCATCTTTTGATGTTGATGGGTCACAGACTTCAGGAAGTAACAGCATGCAAAGGATATGCGACAAAATATGAAATATAATACTTTAAAAATACATTAAAGCAAAGGGTTTGAATACTTATGCACATGAGAGATTTCAGTTTTTGAATTTTTAATACATTTGCAAAAATATCTAAAAACATGTTTTCACTTTGTCATTATGGGTTATTGAGTGTAGATTGATGGGCAAAAATGGCAATTTTATCCATTTAAAATTAAATCTACAACACCATAAAGTGTGCAAAAAGTGAAGGGGGTTGAATAATTTTGAGTGTAACTGTATATATATATATATATATATATCAGTTATGGGACAGGCAGGTCGCAGCACCTTTTCTGATGCTAATCTTTTATCAGGCAATTTTTTTCTCATATTAGCAATGCTGTACATTTAAACTGATACTGATCTTAACTCTGGTACTTAAAGTACTTTATACCCATGAAAATAAGTAATTAGTTCAAACATCAAATTATGTAATTTATTAATTCTGCAAATATATAATGTATCCTTCAGTTCTGGCTCTGCATTGCGTAACCCTGCATTGACATTGACATGTTACGGTACATAAACTGGTAGCAAACATGCAGCAGAGATATTTTAAATGAGCATCAGTACTTTGTGTTCAATTAGCAGGAGGTCAACTACTATGCTGTCAAGAGGTCAAGATACAAGACACTCAGGGTACACTCAACACATTCTAAAACTGAAATTAACTGGAGCATTAGTTGATTTGATTGGGAAACTGGTTTAAATTGCAGTTACATGGTATGAGAATAGTTCTGAAGCTACGCTAAACAATTTAATCCCACTTAGCAGCAGATTTATGCTACTTCTATGATCTTCCACGGCAGACTTAATTAACTGAGTAAACCGCTCTGCTATATAAATTAATTGAGCATTCTGTATGATGACATTTGCTGCAACACACCTCAGTTAGATATTTCACATTGAATTGCTGAGTGCAGTAGGTATTCAAGCAGTTTCAATTCAAATTCAATTCAAACAGGTGTGAGAAAATAAAAGCTCTCAATTACCTTATTGTATAGTGTGAGTGCAATGTTTGTATAAAGTTTTGTTTGCGTCAGCACAAAATACCTTTATAGTTGAGGTGGCGAAGCAAAATAAAGATTTTGATGAGGACACTGCAGTAATCTCAGTAACACAGAGGGTATGTGCTGGGTAGAGGTTTATATTTTATATGAACACAGTCTTAAATCTTTCTTACTGGGACAATTGTTCCTTTTTATTGTGTACAGCTGTAGATTACACAACATAATAGCAAAGTGTTGTTTTTTTTTCATATTGCTCTTAATTTTTTCCCAGTGTTTACTTAAACAACAAGGCCAGATTTACTGTAATCATGAAATAGTAATATATTAGTCAATATAGGCCTTTCAAGCAAATGAGAATTTGGATTGTGTTCACTTTGGTTTTCATTTATCCACTTTGTGAAATAAAACCAATCTGCTCTGAGCTGGGAATAATGCTCTGATTAGAGGATATAAACCAGATTAACGGAACGGCAGATTATTTTGAGACAAGTTGCATTTTTGTCTTGCTGTTCAATTTCCAGAAGGAGAAAACAAATAATGACATTCAGGTAGAAAGCTGTCATTGGTTTGTCTTTCCTATGTTAACAATGAGATTAATAAGATTAAAATGCTTGTTAAGGTTTGGATTTGCAGTGTAAATCTTAGTAAATCAGGCCCTATATTTTATGGGGGGTACTTGGATCACATGCCTTTGACAAATACTCATTTGGCTTAGGACGGAGCATTTCTACCAATAATATAGGAATCAGAACCCATGGAAGGCTCTGCAGCCTCATATTTACAGGCCTTGGGGGTTAACTCAGTAGACAACTTCAAAGATGCACCAATTCTCCAGTGATTGCTGGCTGTACACTGAAGCAGTGTGGACTGTAGAGTGTAGATTTAGCTGACAGTGATTTTCAGGCAGTTGCAGTGGAGGAGAGCGTACGCTTCAGCTGCTGGGTGTAAAGGAGGGAGAGTATAACTCGACAGGCATAATTGCTGAATCCAAACTGAGAAGAAACAAAGGGGATTTTTTTTTTTTTTTTTGAAGATGTGTCTTCTGAACTGAGAATAAAGCATTGTGAGAAATGTGGAAAATTTCTCTCAAAACAACCCTGCTTCATTAATGTACAGGTATTCTTCCACAAATCTATATATATAATTTTTTTATGACTCTAATCAGCACCTTGCCTGCGTGTATAAGGAATTGGCAGCTATAACCAGAAGACCCGATCATTTTCAAATGTCCTCGAGCTTAGGCATAGGAAAGGCATAAGAAGGTGAGAGAGAGAGGAGTGAGAGAGAGAGAGAGACAGAGACAGATGTCATGTTAATTGTTTTATTGTTAATTGCTTTGGCAATATTGTTTGTATACAATCATGCCAATAAAGCATTATTGAATTTAATTGAGAGAGAGAGAGAGAGAGAGAGAGAGATAGAGAGAGATAATGGGAGTAAGTGCCAACTAGTGCACACTGTCGAATACATTGTAAAGCATCATTGATTTCAAAAGTGTTGCCAAGCTAAGCTTCCCATTTCAATTAAAAGACATTTCAGGGCTGAACATTATACATGTGCCATAAATTTACAGAGGGAACTACAGAATAACAATTACCAAACAAAAAATACAGGTAAACTTTCACATTATACACTGCCTGGCCAAAAAAAAAGTTGCCGTTGCACCCGTCATGCATAGTGCCCACTGTACAAGCCTCTGGAGGCAGTGTTATGATCTTGGGTTGCTTCAATTGGTCAGATCTAGGCTCAGCAACGTTATGCAGCAATAAAATTAAGTCAGCTGAGTACCTGAATGTACTGAATGACCAGGTTATCCCATCAATGGGCATATTCCAGGACGACAATGTCAAGATTCATCTGGCTCAAAATGTGAAAGAGTGGTTCAGGGAGCATGAAGAATCATTTTCACACATGAATTGAGTCCTGACCCCCTTGAAAGTATTTGGGATGTGCTGGAGAAGATTTTACGGAGTGGTTTGACTCTCCCGTCGTCAATACAAGATCTCGACCAAAAATGAATGAAACTCTGGACGGAAATAAATGCTGTGACATTGCATAAGGTTGTCGAAACAATGCCACAACGAATGCGCGCCGTAAGCAAAGCTAAAGGCGGTCCAACGAAATATTAGTGTGCAACTTTTTTTTGGGCCAGGCAGTGTAGTTATATTTGTATCTATCAATTGCATATTATTGAAAATGTCTGTTTTATACCAATATGTATAGGATCATAAGCTTACGTATCAGAATAACTAAAAATTACAGCACATAAACTATGAAAGGTTAAAAAAAAAAGCAGAAATGATATGTTGATAATGAAAACGCCTTGTCTTCATAAAACAGTGATACATGGAATCAAAGGGAGGTCTTGGGATATGAAGAGGGTCTGCGTTGTCTGCGTTTTTCTGTCCACCGTCTCAAGCACCCCCTCTTCCAGTCGTCCATCTTTCATGCTTTGGGATATGGGTGCAAAAACAATCTGAAGACAGACGTGGGGAAACGCATATTTTCATATATATCATTCTTTAATCGCTGTGGCTGCGGGGGAATTGTTTATAGATTTCGTGATCTAGTCAAGAGTATAATGCACACGGGGCTATGAATTTTATAATGGGAGGAGCCTTTTTTTTATTTTAGACTTTCATTAAATGCCTAATGATCTGCATAGTAGCATAACATCTCCATGTATTGGAAATTCCCAATTCCCTCTGTTTGTTAGTCTTGGAACCTGCTCCACTCTCTCCTCTCGTCTTATGATTGACTGGCTGTGTATATCGGGCAATGCATTTCATAATGTCGCTGCATCTTTTTTATTTATGTTGCATAGGGAATCTTTTTTTTTTTTTCATGTTCCATATTTTGCCATTGTGTACAGTACTGTACTGTAGTCAGTACAGAAAGATTTGAATATAAGAGCTCAACATGGACGTCCAATCACAGAGACTGAGCAAAGGGGGAATACTCTTTCAGTGACACCAGTATTTATCAACAGAAAACCGACACTGTTGTATAAAGCTTGCCTAGGAAGCATTCTGTGGGGCAATGCGGATTTCTGCTACGGCTTTCTCTCAAACTGGTACTTCATAGTTTTGAGGTGTGTGTGTGTGTGTGTGTGTGTGTGTGTGTCTTTGACAGCATATACAGTACTTTCACGGTTGTTAAAGCAGTGTAAAAATGAAACAGCTGTGACATGTAGCTGTCTGATGCAGCAATGCTGATATTTTCCAACTGATATTACTACCACAAGATCCACTCAGCTGAGACATTACAAAATCTCCAGAAAAGCAGACAGCTGCAAGCATATTCATGTATACAGTCAAGCCGGAAAGTCTCCCCACCCCTTTCACCTTCTCCACGTTTTATTACGTTACAGACATATTCCAAAATTGATTAAATTCATTTTTTCCCTCAAATTTCTACACACAACACCCCATAATGACAATGTGAAAAAAGTTTTTTTGAGATTTTTGCAAATTTATTAAAAATAAAAAACTAAAATTTCTCATTTACATAAGTATTCATACCCTTTGCTTTAATATATTTTTAAAGTATCATATTTCATATTTGGTCGCATATCCTTTACATGCTGTTACTTCCTGAAGTCTGTGACCATCAACATAAAAAAACTGTCGATATCTTATTTTCAGGTACTGTTACAAGCGATACTATAACCTCTCTGCATTTGAATGGATCTCTATGGAAATTGGGGGGTGAGACTAGATTCAGCTGTAAATTACACTGGTACAGTATGGAACACATGGCTGGCTAAATGGCTGTAAGTTATCAAGGGTCTGAGCTATCAAACGAGCCCCAAACCATCACTCTGTTGCCAGATATGGAGTAGATGTGGATGGATCACTGCAAGGGTTATTTCTCCGGACTCATTTTCCTATAGAACTCTATGGGGAAAAAAGTCAGGAGAAACAACCCTTGCAGTGATCCATCCACATCTACTCCATATCTGGCAACAGAGTGATGGTTTGGGGCTCGTTTGATAGCTCAGACCCTTGATAACTTACAGCCATTTAGCCAGCCATGTGTTCCATACTGTACCAGTGTAATTTACAGCTGAATCTAGTCTCACCCCCCAATTTCCATAGAGATCCATTCAAATGCAGAGAGGTTATAGTATCGCTTGTAACAGTACCTGAAAATAAGATATCGACAGTTTTTTGATGTTGATGGTCACAGACTTCAGGAAGTAACAGCATGTAAAGGATATGCGACCAAATATGAAATATGATACTTTAAAAATACGTTAAAGCAAAGGGTATGAATACTTATGTAAATGAGAAATTTTATTTTTTTATTTTTAATAAATTTGCAAAAATCTCAAAAAAACTTTTTTCACATTGTCATTATGGGGTGTTGTGTGTAGAATTTTGAGGGAAAAAATGAATTTAATCAATTTTGGAATAAGGCTGTAACAGAACAAAATGTGGAAAAAGTGAAGCGCTGTGAATACTTTCCGGATGCACTGTACATCTGACTTCAATATTTGTTTTTTCTGTTCCAGATTTTTGAGATGATTTGAACATGATTTGCACATTTGGTTTGCGTCCCATCACCCATTGATTTTAGTTGCGTGTAAATATTACTTAATTTTTGAATGGTGCAAGCTGTTTTAAAGATAATAATAAGCTATTTAGCTATTTCACTTATTTGAATGGGAAAGCATGTTACTGTATCGCAATAGGAGCACTGATTCTACTTCAAAATTTTAAATGGCCATGATTCACATCAGCAGTAATGAAGGGCATTTCTCTGAGATTGATTGTGTTCCCCTTCAATGGATATCACAATATGTGCTGTAGCTAGTGTCTATCATGTGCATGTGAATAAATATGAGTGACTTGCAAAAAGAGCTTGATATAAGACAAATAATAGATTACATAAAGTATAGAAAGTGAATAAAGGTTCTATACATATAAGTGGCATAAGAATGGCCTCCACTGTTTCCACCTGTTATTAAAAGGTAAGTACTGCTTACTGCACCTATTCTGTCCACAATACTGGCTTTGGGTAGCAATGATAAATTGTGTCCACTGTATGAATTCAGATTATACTATTCAAATCCCTGGACAGTATGACTATGTACAAAAGAAAATGCAGATGGTGTGTTTATTGCTAACAGCCTGATAAGACAAGGCACTGTGAATATTTTAGGGAGTTGTCCATGCTGAAACAGACCTCAAAGTGTCCAGCTGTTTCGCTGTGACACTCTTCTAATTTATGTACATTTATCAAAATGAATAATTTCGACTGGCCTACTTAATGTGTGCTTTTCACAGTGGGAGCACGAGTATCAGGTCATTAGGTCTGATTGGCTTGTTGGTTAATAATGTGGTCATAGTTCAGTAGCAAATACTGTTGAGGTTTACTTCTATGAATTCTAAACCAGCTGCCTGTCCCCCTTCAAATAAAAACTTTTTTTATTGTTTAGGAATACAAAGTTTAAAAGCTGGCTTGTGTTTGTAGCACGTTTCTAATGAGTTTGTGTTTCCATTTTTTTTAAAGCCTTATATTAAAGACAACATGGGCAGCTAATTTACTTACCAGACCTGATTTTTCATGCATATTTTACAATAGTTTCTGGTTGTGGCTGGAAAAAAATGAGAAGCCTTCTCTGTGGCTCATTTCCAGTCTTGAGGTATCTCCTGAAAAGTTTCCCCCTAACAGACAGCAAAGCCCCCTACGCAACACAGTCAGCTCAACAAAGCAGGATTCTGAGATTAATTTGCATACAGCTTTGTTGAACTGAAAATTTCTGCTTCATGTATAATAATAGTAAATGTGCATGTGTATATGTATATCTGATGTGCCTGTGTGTACCGACACAGCAGTTCAAAGCAACAGAAAATTGCGATCGTATTTTTGGTATTTCTCAAAAATGTTATTTGTTCCTCAAACGCTACAGTACTTTATATTTGGTACCCTCCAGGGCTTGTGTTAAAGAATGATGCCTTAATTATACTACTTGATTATGCCCAGACAGGCTTGAAGAGAGGACGCATTTTCTTGCTGCTCCTGCTTTGCTTTACTTTCTTTGCTTTATTTTCTTTCCATCTGCTTACAGCTGATTCATTTTATAGCTTTACTTATTTTATTTTACATCTTTTAAATCTATTTTTTATTTTTTGTTTACTTCTTACTTTTATCTTTTTTAAAAATAAAAAACAACAAAAAACAACACACAAACGGGCAAAATGAAGCACTGCAAAGATTGCGACAGGCATCTCCAGAGGATTACTGTTCTTGAGACAAAGATTAGAATGCAAGAAGTTGGATCTATAAATGAATTGCCTTCTCGGAATCCGTCACCCATGGCTAGGCTAACAACATGCAAAACAGTGGGTACCAACACTGGGTTGCTTCCACTACCAAATTCTAACGTTCCGCAACTATCTGCTAACGCAATGTCGGGTAAGTGAGGACTAGGTAAAATGTGTATTTTCGGAATCCAGCGGTTCCAACAGTCAATGCCCTTGTTAAAACATTCAGCACTCTGAATACTGAACACAAGCGATATTGCGTGCTAGAATCCCTCACTTAACCTACATTCAAAATAAGTTTTACGTGATTTAATTTAATAATTAATATTAAAAATGACAATCATCAATTAAATCGCCAAATTCTTTGATAGGTAAGTCGAACAGTAACCTGGTGGATCAACCAACAAGCCAAAACAAAGTCTAAATCAGGTCTTGAGATTAAGTAATTTTATTAAATGAAAACATTCAATTAGAATAATGACTGGGAATCATACATTCACAAAGGAATGTAGGCTGACTACTTATACTTTACAAAATGGAAGACATTAAACCAGACATTAATTTGGATATACCAGTAAAAGAGAGATAAGCCAAAAATTGCCAAATTATTTACCCTCCAGCTGAACAGGAACAAAAGGAAACGCACAAGGAACCAAAAGGATGACTTCTCCAAACAAACTCCACAATTGACTAACTTCTTTTTCTGCGGTACACTCATAAAGTACCTCCACAGGAAGACCATCCCTGTCCTGATTGGGTTAAGGTATGGGGGAGGGGGGGGGGGGAGAGGGGTCATTTATGACAAAGACTGGCTTATCTTTGATGTTGGGGGGTGAGAGTGAGAGAGTGACAGAGATAGAGAGAAGGGGGGAAATATTAGATATCCTACAGCAACAAGGAGTAACAAAGAGAACTTTCCACCAGTGGGAAGAAAAAACAAGAAGAAAGCTGTTTCCCTCGGACCGGGAAAGCTTAAACTGAGCAACAGATTCCTACCACTATCATCACGGCCAGAATCGCCATCTGTCAAGGCAACGAAGCCCCCCACCACCACTGCTTTTATTACCTCTTCTACTCAAGACACACATCAGATTGCAGGTAATGACATCAAAAGCTACTGTTTTCCAAATAAATTACCTCTTGACATCGCGGAAGAAATCCCTGTCATTATGGCTTCCAATCAAAACATAAGCAATATTATTTTGCAGGTAGACGCTAAAGTCACCCATAAGTCAGAATCAGTAATTTTGAAAAATCATTTCGAGGCTCTGTTAAAAGCTGTTAGCTCTCTTGACATTAAGATGTACATCTCCGGCCCTCTACCTGCAATAAAAATTCTCCAGAACATTTGGATTTAACGCATGGCTGATTTCGGCCTGTATTAAATGGAATGTGAAGTTTATTGACAACTTGGACCATTTCTGGAAGCAACACCACCTTTTTAGGAAAAACGGATCTCAGCTGAACAGAGCTGGTGAAAACATTTTGTTCTTGAACATTCGCCGTGCCCTTAAAGCAGACACAACAACCCAGAACACCGTGTCCTCGATAGCTCAGCAGGTGTTATCTAATGCACCTCTCTCTGGTATCAAAACAAGCGCAACAGCCCAGAACACTGTGTCTCTGATAACACATCGAACCCCATGTACCCATGTTATATAATGGTGCTTATATCTGTGGTTTAAATTCAGAATCTATATCTCCAAGTCCTATTCCGACTTGGATCTCTACCCAGCCTAAATTGAAAGGCAGAGCCAAAAACTGTAATACCAGAAACCCTGGAAACCAAATAAATATCTCTACTATGCCTAATCATATTCCTCCTCAGATGACAATCATGGCTCTGCTAAATGTAGGATCAGTCACCACTAAAACATTCATAATCAATGATTTTATCACTGAAAGGCAATTAGACTTTTTATTTCTTGTAGAGACGTGGCTCAGCTCTGATGGTGCTGCTGTCCTTGTTGAAGCCTGTCCCCCCAACTACAATTTTTTTCCATTCTGTTAGGCAAAATAAAAGAGGCGGTGGAATTGCCGCTATTTTCTCAGATAAATTTACCTGTACTAGGACTAGCTTCGGTGAGTTCTCCTCATTTGAGTATATTGCCCTCACTATTAAAGCTGAACCGACCGCACTCATAATAACAATATACCGCCCTCCCAAACTATGGACAGGATTTCTCTCTGAGTTTTCTGAACTTATGTCGCTCATCATCACAAATTATGATCGAATAGTTGTAAATGGGGATTTCAACATCCATGTAAATAACACGTCTGATGCTAGAGCAATCAAATTCCTCAATACCCTGGATAGCCTAGAATTAAACCTGCATGTTACAGAGCCTACCCACTACCTCGGTAACACTCTTGATTTAGTTATCTCAAAAGGGATTACTGTCACCGATCTACTGGTATTTGATATCAATGTGTCTGATCACTACTCTGTATTTTTCAATGTCCTACTGCATACAATAAGGAATAACTCTAAAACCACAATTAAAAAACGCTATTTAGACACAACAGCAGAACTGCAGTTTGCTGAGCTCACAAGTTCCTTAGATCAAGATATTTTTAACTATCCTTTAAATGAAATGGTAGATGCCTTCAACAGTAAACTGAGTGTCATGCTTGACAAAGTAGCTCCCTTAAAAAACAAAAAAAGGTCACGCGTCAAGGCGACACCGTGGATGAACAGAGCTACTTGTGACCTAAAGTGTTCCTGCAGAAAAGCTGAAAGAACAGGAGAAAAACTAAACTTGAGGTCCACCGTAGCATTCTGAAAGATAGTATTATCAGCTATAACAAAAGCTGTTCGCACTGAGAGACAGGCCCATTTTTCTAAAGTCATTACTGAAAATAGCGGAAACTCTAGAGTTCGTTCTATTCTCTACTATTGACAGACTACTAACCCCAACCCCCTTTGACCCAATCAGTCTAACCTCTGCTCCGAAATGCGAAGAGTTTGCAAGCTTTTTCAAAGATAAAGTTATTTCGATTAGGACAGGCATGGTCATAAGAACTAATAAGCCTGACACACCTCACAAAAAACCGCCGACTCTTAGATGCTTTAACAATATTACGCAAACTGAACTCTGTAAGCTCGTAACTCAAACAAACTCCTCCACCTGTGCTCTTGACCCAATCCCTAGTAATTTCTCAAGAACATCTATAGTAGTTTGTCTCCTTCCATCCTAAAGATAATCAACACTTCGTTAGAAACCGGCATCTTTCCTAATGCCTTCAAAACAGCAGTAGTGAAGCCTCTACTAAAAAAGTCAAATCTAGATAATAACATTCTTAATAATTACAGACCTATATCCAATCTGCCATTCAAGAGCAAAGTTTTAGAAAAAGTGATTTTTAATCAACTCATTGCTTTTTTAAATGAGAACAGTATCTTAGAAAAGTTTCAATCAGGCTTCAGATCAAATCACAGCACAGAAACGGCACTAGTCAAAATATTGATCTTAGACTTGCCACTGACTCGAATAAAGTGTCAATCCTCTTAGATTTAAGCGCGGCATTTGACACCATTGATCATAACATCCTAATTGACCATCTTGAAAACTGGGTCGGCCTCAGAAAATGCTCTAAACTGGTTTCGAACCTATATAACTGGGAGAACATTTTCTGTTAGTTTGGGCGACCATGTATCTACAAAACATGAGCTACCCTTTGGCGTAGCTCAGGGAAGTTGTCTTGGTCCCCTGCTATTCTCACTGTACATGCTTCCATTAGGTCACATCATCAACCAGTACAATGTAAATTTTCATAGTTATGCAGATGACACCCAGCTATAGATTTCTGTGGAGCCAACGGAGCCCGACTCAGATGGCCTAAGCTCGCTGACTGCCTGCCTGACTGCTATAAACAAATGGATGAGTGACAACTTCCTAAAACTAAACGAGGATAAAACAGAGATACTTTTGCTAGGACCAAAATCTGAGAGAGAAACCCTTTTTAGTAAACTTGGGGACCTTGCTCCCCAAACCAAACCAGAAGTAAAAAGCCTAGGTGTCATTTTAGATTCCGACTTAAACTTTAAGGCCCATATTAGTAAGGTGACTAAGACAGCTTTCTTCCACCTGAGAAATGTTGCCAAAATACGGCCATTTTTAACACAAGCGGATGCAGAGAAATTAGTTCACGCTTTTATTACTAGCAGACTAGACTACTGCAATGCCCTTTTCACCGGGCTGCCCAAAAAGTCAATAGAGAAACTTCAGCTCATTCAAAATTCGGCTGCCAGACTTTTAACAAAGACCAGAAAGAGAGAACATATCACTTCCATCTTAACCACCCTGCACTGGCTCCCAGTTTCCTTTAGAATTGACTTCAAGGTACTTTTACTCACCTACAAAGCTCTAAATGGCACAACACCCACATACATCTCTGACTTCCTAATTTCGTATCAGCCAACAAGAGCCCTCTGGTCCTCAGGTGCCGACCTTTTAACCGTTCCCAAAGTACTGCACAAAACGAGCGGGGAAGCTGCCTTTAGCTATTATGCCCCAAAGCTATGGAACACCCTACCCAGACACATTAAAGATGTAAGCTCTGTTAACATTTTTAAAAAAATGCTTAAAACCTACCTGTTCGAACAGGCTTTTAAATTAAATACTGGAAATGCTCCCTGTGTACCTAGCATTTCTGACTAGAGTGTTCCACTAGAGTGTTCGCTTACCATGTACCTCAAAGGCTTTAATTATTTTAAATGTATTTTTTCTCATTCTATCTCTCTCTGCTTATCTTTTTGTAGCTGTTTTAACTTTTATTTATTTATTTAAATTTTTTTTTTTTTTCTCATCTGATGTTCAGTTGTTGCTTGTTATCTGTTGAGCACTTGAAAAGTCCTATATAAAGGGGGGTGAAAGAAGAAGCCAGTAGGGAGCTCAATTTAAAAGTTTGACTAGGGGACCGACGGGTTCGTCACTCTGCGGAGTGATTCAAACTGTGGAGGCTGTATGCTGCTTCCACCCATGGGCAAATGAAAATCAAAACGTAGAAAGAGGCCAGTAGGGCGCTCAACTTAAAAGTTTGACTAGGGACTGACGGGTTCGTCACTCTGCGGAGTGATTCAAACTGTGGAGGCTGTATGCTGCTCCCACCCATGGGCAAATATACCTCGAAGGAGGGACAAATGTCCTGCAGCGGTGCTGGCAGGTATATTATCACCTAGAGAGAGAGGCTATACGGTGCGTAGCAGATGGCAGGTAGTAGGCTGTTTGTGGTAGGAGTGTTTGTTGGGGAGACAGCAGTGTACAGAGAGACATTAGTGTACAGACACACCAGTGTTTTTATCTTATTTCCTTTTATATTGTCTTGTAAATGTTCTATTGTCTTTTATGTCTATTTTTCTTCTATTGCTTTTGTTCTGTATTTTGTTTTTATTGTTGTGAAGCACTTTGGGTTGTATTTTATGTATGAAAGGTGCTATACAAATAAAGTTTATTATTATTACTTATCTAACAGGCACCCACACAACTGGATATTAAAAAGTAGTAAATTCACCATCCAAAATATATGTTGGATATCCAAAAGTAGTAAGTGACTGACTGCCTATCAACCATGTCACTTTCAAAACTCATGTAACTGTTTTATTTAACAAAAATGGGTTATATTCAGGACAATCTTAGGATAAATGATAAAAATACCTCAATTGCTTTCTGGATTGTTTGCCTGGATCTATGTTGTGCTATCTCAACTTGACCGAAGAATAGTTGAATGTTGAAGATATGGCGCGTCACGTCATTCTGAGTTGACTACAGCTTGAGTCTTTTGAGTGACCTTGGTATACTGAAGGCCCTGAGGAGTCAGCCCACCGGTTCCAAGAACTGTTTTCAAAGCCACAGTAAGATATCTTAAACCCTTCCCCCGGGCCAGCTTATTAAAGGCTCATTCATTTGTATTTGTCTGCCGGATCCATCCTCAGCAGCAATTCCATGTGATGTACGGGGTCCACAAAGTGCAATATACCTGGGATGTGTGTGTGTGTTTGTGTGTGTAAAGGTGAATGGCTCTTAGTAAGCTACCTCGCTGGGAGGGATGCAGAAAACCTTGATCTCCAGTTGAATTTGATTCTTACTAATCTGTAAATTGTTGAGCCTGTTTAATATATTGCAGGGAATGACTTGATAATGTAGTGCAGCTCTTCAGCATGCCTGAGACAAAACAATGTCCAGTGGCAACAGAATGGGATTTCTTCCCTTTAATGGAGCTATATGTAACGTTCAGAAATTCTTCTCATTACTGACACCGGTGGCCATGCAGTGAACTGCAGGCACTTCTGTGCCTGCTACAGCAGAGAGAGTGAAGGCACTTGGAAGCGCTTAGACATCACATCCTTCATTCACAAAATGATTTTCCCGGCAAACCCGACCCAAATTCTTTACACAAAGATCAACCCATAGGCTCTTGTACGCAACGGAGAAAGTCGGGGAAGGTCTCATTTAGTTACGTTACAATCTGTTCATACAGGCAATTGAATGCGATTCATGCATGTAAAAATCTTACATATTGCCCCTTTAAGCTCCTACATTTCATCAGCTCCAGGGCAGAAGATAAACACACTCTACAACTACAAGAAGGGCCCCATCTTTAACTTTAATCTCTATATTTTCATGTGATAGACAAATAATATACGAGATTATGAAAACAACTGCCGGTGCTCAGACACTTTCAGACACAATGATTCACAGGTTGGGTCATTCAGAGTGATTTATATACTGTCCATTGTAGCCATTTATACAGCTGAGTATTTCAAAGCTCTCAACTGTCCTGTAAGAGAGTGACAGTTAAAAACAGTTGGATGACAGCTGTCCCTTGACCGTATGTTGTCTTTTCTAGTATGTGTGCAGTGATTTTGATCTGGTGGTATTTTAAGATGTAGACAAACATGTCCTTCGGTCAGCAAGGAGCCAGTACTTCCACTTTGATGTAGGGCTGATTATACTTTTATGTGGCAGCTAAGATGCTTTACGGTGTAGACGCACATCACTAATCATCCAACATTCTGCAACTTTGTGTGTTTTATGTTAGACAATAGTGCTCAATCCTGTAACGTAAAAAAAACACACATCATGTACTAATTCTTTTTTTTTGTTTTGTTTTTGTTTTTTCTGCTTCTGTCAAATATTCCCTCTGGTTTTCACATGTTCCTTCAGCATGGAATGGCTGTCACACCCCAGAGGTTACAGTCGTCCCGCTCCGGATGTATCTCACGTCTAGACATGACCGTAATGCATTTATGGTGTCTGGGTGTAGGGGGACACTCCGGCGCGTTGAAGCGCCGATCTGCTAAAAACTCTCTGGAGAAGGTGCTGCAAGTGACGGCTCCGATCACAGTGCCTGCTCTGTCCCCACAGCTGAGGCACTTGTGTGGCGTTTGTGTGTGCGTGTGCGTGTGCCTGTGCCTGTACCTGCGTCCTGCGGCCTGCGTCCTGCGTCCTGCGTCCTGCGGCGTGCTAGTCGCTACCCAGTCTAGCCTGGAGTCTAATTCTTTGATGGCTTTTGATCTTGCTAGGTAAGCAGCACAACGGGGGGCCGCTCGCTGATGCACTGGGTTGATTATACTTTCATGCAGGCCGGTCTTGAATGCAGATGGAGGGTGCTACTGTACTGTTTATGCAGAGCTGCGAGCCCGCCTCTCCTCCTCCCTCTCTGCCATCCGCATTTGTAAGCGATCGTGAGCATATTAATGTGCGGTCGGTAGGTTTTCTGTATCTGGGGGATGGGGCGTCAGGGATAGGGTTTGGAATTGCCTGAAGGAAATTTTCTGAGGAAATTGCCGACTCAAAACTACAGAAATCATTATTTCCGCCACGGTCTTGTTTATGTGTTTATTTTACTAATGAACGTTTCATTAATACATTTCCTCAGATCACTAAATAATTCATGGGCAGACATTTCTTTGACTGGATGTGAAATTGTGTTTCCACGACAAAACATTTTGAAGTAAGTTCTCTCCCACAAGAAGAAAAGGAGAAAACGGAGGCAAACAAAGACACATAATATTTTGATTTTTGAGTTGCTCATGTGAGAAGCTGACAGTAAAACTGTAAAATGTAATTGAATTATGCATAACATCATTTCCCCAGGAAAGTTGAACTGGTCCCTCCTGTAGGTTTCCCAGCAGCTGTACTAGGCTACGCTGTGCTGTTCTCCTGCCTGCTAGCTGAAGCTAAGAAGGGCTTGCTCTGGGAAGGGCTTGAGACTGCCTGAGAAAAGCAGGTTGCTGATAGAAGTGTTGCCGATGGATTTTAGCAGGTTGTTTTCCAGCAAAAGAGAAACAAAAGCAAAAAAAAAAAGAATAAGTAAACTTCAGTGCAGTGACTGGACCACTGTGCTATACGAGGTATCATATACTCACCGGCCATTTTCAGATTTTTATATTAACATTTATTTATGGGTGTCCTACTAAGACCGGAGGGGGGGTCTCTGGCCCTACGGACAACACAATTACGGACAAGCTTTGTACATATAAAAGTGTCTGAACAGAATATACAGTACATTTGGCAGAAATATATAGGAAGAACAGTATACATTTATATATGCGCATGAACACACACACATATACACACATAAATACAATACAACTAATACAGATGGATTATCCCAAGCAATTGCACACACTTTTGTCAATGGGCGGCAGTGTAGTATAATGGTTAAGGAACTGGACTTGTAATCTAAAAGGATGCAGGTTCGATTCCCAGGTAGGACACTGCCGTTGTACCCTTGAGCAAGGTACTTATCCTGAATCGCTTCAGTATAGATTCAGCTGTATGATAAGAAGTTTTGTAAGTCTCTCTGGACAAGAGCCTCTGCTAAATGCCTGTAATGTAATGTAATGTCATGTCAATGATCACGTTTATGCAGCCACTTCATGCATACCATGTTATACGATTTCCTACGCATAAAGGCATAGAATGTCGCTGCTTTTTGACGTACCTTGCGTGTGCCAAACAGCGCATGCGCCAAACAGCTGGGAGCTCTGACTTGGAGAAAAGGCAGCGCTTTTACCGGCTTTTATGAATAGAACTATACTGACGTCTGACATTTTCTTAGTTTTAGTCAGCGTAAGCACCAGTTCCTTAATCCTTATTTTTTTTAAATAAAACGCTATGAAAAGGTGGATATGCAACGTAAAAATACAAATTAATAAATACACATAACAATTTAAAAAAAATAAAAATCTCATTTCTGCCTATCACAGGTAGGCAATGCCTACCTTGCTGCTGACTGCACATCACTGATATCTGAGGTATCAAACGAGGTCTGAGGTATCAAACGAGCCTCAAACCATCACTGCTGCCAGATACGCCGTAGCTATGGATGGATCACTTTAAGGGTTGTTTCTTCTGACTCATTTTCCGATTGAACACTCTGGACAAAATAAGTAAGTCAAGAAACAAGAAACCAATAACAAGAAACCCTTAAAGTGATCCATCCACATCTACTGCATATCTGGCAGCAGAGTGATGGTTTAAGGCTTGTTTGATACCTCAGCCATTTGGCCAACCATGTGTTCCATACGCTTCCAGTGTAATTTACAGCTTAATCTAGTCCTGTCCCCCAATTGCCATAGAGATCCATTCAAATGCAGAGAGGTTATATTATCGCTTGTAAGAGTACCTGAAAATAAGATATCAAGAGTCTTTTGGTGTTGCTGGGTCACAGACATCAGGAAGTCATGGCATGCAGTGGATATGATATTTATTTAAGTTTCCAATTACCTTTCGTCCCCTAAAATGTGTGGGGGGGGGTACTATATATAAAAAGGTACAATTGCTACACGGTTCCCCCTATATGGATGTAAAAACCATTAAATTAAAGCTGAAAATCTGCACTTTAGCCTCATAGTCACTGTTGGTACAGTATATATTTATATGACAGTTAATATAGACCATTGTTATTTACGCTAGCTTTATTATTTACTTCTTCACGTGTGCATTGGCTCTCCTGAGTAGATGATGTCAGTGTTATCAATGCATCTTGTTAACGGACAATTTCACAGCACTGACACAAGTCGTGCCGGCCTCCTTCAGTCAGTTATCTTCTTATTCTTCAAAAAAAATAATTCTATAAAGAATGCTGCTGCATTCATTGATTGTAAGGAAATTTCTATGGGGTTGATTTTTATCCTTTAAATAATCTCCACAGGAACATAGTGAGTTTGATGAGATTTCCGTTGTCTGTTTGGTCTTGTGTCTAGACAGTGGGAGCACGATTCTCTTCCAATAGTGGCAAAGTGATGCTGTCTACCTCACCGTGAGCCTGCAAGATCAAATTCCCCCGTCTGAAGGCGGCCCATATTCTTATTCAAACAAATCTTTTCAAGGATCAAATAACAGAAAAAAAAAAAACAAGATGGAAAGTAAATCTATAAATATGGAGATGAGTAATATAAAAAGAACCGGGATGTCACCTTAAAATAAGCAGCCTTTCCGGTCACCAGATTGTGGGGTGGGTCGCTCCTCATCGATTCACAAGCTGACAACTCTGGTGACGCCGCAATGCTAATGTTAGCACAGCGCAGGCTTTGATATTCATGCTCCTGGTTTTATAACACAGTCGGGGGGGGGGGGGGGCGGGGGGGGGGGGGGGGGGGGGGGGGGGGGATTTAAGAGGGTATAATGCGACAGAATTGCTATCATTACTGTGGAAATGAAGACAGCAAACTGCTTGAGCTGGTCTGTTTATATAACTACGTGTTAACTGATGCAGTGCAGGAAATCTGTGGGATGGGAAATAAACGGCGCAAGGTTGTAAACGGCATCCCTAGTGCTACTCATTAGTGACCTTGTTTACTGTAGACCCACTCACTATGAGCCCTGCTCAATGAGATGGCATAGTGAGCATTCTGCCAGAAACGGTTCCCAATTCCCATAGCCAATGATTTGCAGTCTGTATGTGGGACCGTTATCTGCAACGGCAATGTTATGTCTCCTCTGGAAAAGTTGCCCTGTGCAGTAATTAAAGAATCCTGACTGAGAATAAGCAGATTGTCTTCATGATTATCATCTTCCACTTGTAACCAACAACAAGATTGCATGTGTCCTCCTGTGCACGGCTTGCATATGTTTGTATGTGTTGTTATATAACTGTTTTTTTAATATGTATAACTGCTCACAAATGCTGGAGCAGAGTGGGAAACTCTTCCTGAGCTGCGTCCTGGAGTTGCTGAGTGAGTGGGGAGGGCACATTATTCTCTTTGTGGGTTCATATAAAAGTATATCGACATTCGTAACATATAGAGTAAACAGGAGAGAGAATGGCCATCAAAATGCTATGATAAAAGAAGTGGTAGACAACATCTTGAAGTTCTATGATTATCGCTCGAAGCGAAGAAAAAGCCAGGGTAAGGGACTATCCATTTATACCGGGCCCATCTAAATTACCTTAATTCTGCGGGCTACATCTTCCTACTGATGTATGTGGGACCACACTAGCAATCATCCTCTGTAACCTTTCAATATGTTTTGATCCAGTGCAATCATTTTGTACACTTTAATCAAAAGTACATGCTGTTTGGAATATTAAATAATGTAGTTAGGGGTTTAATAATACGGCTTGCACAGAAGCTTAGTTGTGTGTCAGAAGATTAAGAGGTAGGGGTTACATTGTTTACGGAGACCACTGACTGATCATAGAATTGGAATGTTGGCACAGCCAGAGAGCTAGTACACTCTGGAACGATTATGCTATGGAAATGCAGCATCAAAGGCGTAGTAACGTACATAGCAACAGCCATAGATATAGAACCATGGATGTGACATATCTATGTAATGTAATAGTAATTTGGAATTTTGAAATTTGCAGCCATCTTACCTGGGTACAGCTATAATAGGAACCTTGGCAAAGTGTATTGTAGTTTCTACCCACTGTGATGTCATAATCGGGTCTCAGAAGCCAGATAGCTGATGATTGGCTCATAGATATAAAACCATGGCCACCATCTTACCTGGGCATGGTCTCAGAAATTGTGCCACTAACTATGACATATGTCACATCGATGGTTCTATATCTATGGCAACAGCAGACTGAGATAACAAACAGTACAAATAGAATGGCGCCTCAACATTAGTTTCTATTGCATCTCATCTGTCTTTAAGGACGAAATGTATTTAACAGGCAAAGAGCACAGGAAACAATAATGCTTTTCGTTTCGCCCAGGTTAATTAACATTTGTTACTGTTTTTTATGGAAACACTCAATTGATTGATTTGATGTTAATATAACATTAGTATGTTACTTGGCTAAATAATAACATTGCTAATCTAGCTAGCTAATTGGTAGTAATTAGTAGTTTTCTGTTTAACCTGTCCAGGTAATACGGATGAAAATTAGCCCATTATCTAATTCTGGCATATTTACATGAAAGTAGTTGATCAATGTGCATTGTCCCTGTTAAAAAAGTTACTGAACACAAAATTAAACAAGTAAAAATCCAAACCATTCTGTTATGGTGAGTGTAGTTATGATGAAGCAAGTAGCCATGTTGACATTATGGTTTGTGGTGATATAACAGTGAACAGCAATAATAATAATAATAATAATAATAATAATAATAATACATCTTTACCTGATTTATTCTACTTACCCATGGTATAGCTTGCCAACTAAATTAACCCTTAAAATACTTACACCCAGATTGCCTTCATGGTCTCCATAGTATATCATTTATTTGCCTTTCTGTAGAGAGAACTGATTTGCACCTTATCATACAGTACCACACACAAACAATGCATAAATACACATCACATTATGCTGTGAAAAGTGCAATCTCATGCAAACTCAGAGTTTCTTCTCAAAATGTAAATATAGTTTCCCTTCTGCTGCTTATTATTTAGGTGTTTTTTTTTTTTTACAAGGAGCCATCTGCATCTCGACGACTATTCTCCGCCATTTTACATCTGCACACGTGATGTCACACACACACTTCATTCAGAGCTACAGCATTGCACCTTTGCAGCGTATTATTGTTTCGTTTAAAAAAATAAAATAAATAAGGTGGTGAACTGTTGGAACGAGCTGCTTCTTGTTTAGAAAAAAAAATGCGGGCATTTTGCGTATTCAGAGAAATTCACAAAGCAAGACTGACTGCTTTTCTATCTAAAATAAGCACTACAGAAAAAAAAAAAGTTGCTTCTGACTTCTCTCCAAATTTAATTTCACAAACCCAGCTAATAAAAAGCTGTTATTTGCTGCATAGCTAATTGCATGATACATAGAGGTGGAATATGAACCTGTATACTGGCCATTACATAAAAAGTATTGAAAACATTAGCCTGACTTATTTTGAACAATTCTGACTTATGACTGAATAATTTTCTCACCATATTTCATATCAACACACAGCCATAACCTGCCAGTCAGATACACCGACAGTCACTGACTTATTTTTTTATCAAACGCTGCTGCAGATGCATGGCGTGCCACGCTAGACCCCCCCTCCCGTTCTTTAGCAGCGACCGTTAACTCGGCTGTTTGTGTCAACGGTACGTTTTATTTCTCCCAGTCTCGGAAACGGTAGGAATTAATGCATCCGATCCATCCTCACAATTTAGTCACAGACACTTTTTCCCTCTTTCTCCTGCTCTCCCCCCCCCCCCCCCCCCCCCCCTCCTTTCTTCTTGCAGCGGGCGTGACATTTCTGTCTGCTTAGTTTGTTTTAATGAGTAGCTCCAGTGTGCCAGACACGGGACACAAATCTCGCGGTTGCCTAATGTTCATCAGGTCTCTGGCCTGCCTCAGTTTCTCCCCTCCATCGCTGCGATAGAAACCTTGATTGCCTTTCCCCTTTTCTTGGTGGATTGCCTCGACTGCAATCAGCGATTTCATCTGGTTTACTTTATGCTCAACCTTTGCCTTGTGCAGTAATCCCGGCCATGGCTGAAGAATCTTTCACGCGTCATTCCAGATAAAACAGCCGTGTTGGATCATATATTAAATTCTCCGACTACAGAGTGGGCCTGCCTTGCAGGAATTGTGTTATGTCCTTTTCTATGATGCATTTCCCTTCCAGCTTTTAGACATTTACTGAGAAAATTATCCTTTGTGTACGGCCTTTATAGCACTTATGTGAAATCGATCTTGTGTTGCTTTGTGCAACTGTGTCCTATGGCCAATTCTAAATGTTTCATTCTTTTTTTTTATGGCGTCGAAGCAGCGGACGCCACGTTAATATTTCACGAGAGCATACAGTGCCCATCAGAATTATTGGCAACCCTGGAAAATATGAACCAAAAAAATGCTATAAAAATATATTTGTTGTTTATCAGCATGGCCTTACACCCAAATATGAGAAATATCTAATCTTTAATCTAGGTAAAATTATTCAAATAATAAAAAATGTTTTTGTTATGCAGAAAAGAGCCTCTGGTGGTGGATCTGTGATCTCTTCTGGGGCTGTTTTTCCTCCAAATGACCTGGGAACCTTGTTAGGATACATGGCATCATGGTCCCCATGAAACGCCAGGAGATTCAAACACCAAAATCTGGCTGCCTTCTGTCAGGAGGCTAAAGTGGGCTGTGGTTGGATCTTCCCAGTGGGACAATGATCCAAAGCAAACCCACAGACTCAAGGTTATGCAATGACATTCCAATCCCCTGGAGAGGAGAGTGCACAAGTGAGGACCAATGAAGTATCTGGAGAGATTCTCTATAGTGGAGGGTCTTCAAACTTATCCCACAAGGGCCAGTGTGGGTGCAGGGGTCTTCAAACTATCCACAAGGGCCAGTGTGGGTGCAGGGGTCTTCAAACTTATCCCACAAGGGCCGGTGTGGGTGCAGGGGTCTTCAAACTTATCCCACAAGGGCCGGTGTGGGTGCAGGGGTCTTCCAAACTTATCCCACAAGGGCCGGTGTGGGTGCAGGGGTCTTCAAACTTATCCCACAAGGGCCAGTGTGGGTGCAGGGGTCTTCAAACTTATCCCACAAGGGCCAGTGTGGGTGCAGGGTCTTCAAACTTATCCCACAAGGGCCAGTGTGGGTGCAGGGGTCTTCAAACTTATCCCACAAGGGCCGGTGTGGGTGCAGGGGTCTTCAAACTTATCCCACAAGGGCCGGTGTGGGTGCAGGGGTCTTCAAATTTATCCCACAAGGGCCAGTGTGGGTGCAGGGGTCTTCAAACTTATCCCACAAGGGCCAGTGTGGGTGCAGGGGTCTTCAAACTTATCCCACAAGGGCCGGTGTGGGTGCAGGGGTCTTCAAACTTATCCCACAAGGGCCGGTGTGGGTGCAGGGGTCTTCAAACTTATCCCACAAGGGCCAGTGTGGGTGCAGGGGTCTTCAAACTTATCCACAAGGGCCAGTGTGGGTGCAGGGGTCTTCAAACTTATCCCACAAGGGCCAGTGTGGGTGCAGGGGTCTTCAAAACTTATCCCACAAGGGCCGGTGTGGGTGCAGGGGTCTTCAAACTTATCCCACAAGAGCTGGTGTGGGTGCAGGGGTCTTCAACTTATCCCACAAGGGCCTGTGGTGGGTGCAGGGGTCTTCAAACTTATCCCACAAGGGCCGGTGTGGGTGCAGGGGTCTTCAAACTTATCCCACAAGGGCCAGTGTGGGTGCAGGGGTCTTCAAACTTATCCCACAAGGGCCAGTGTGGGTGCAGGGGTCTTCAAACTTATCCCACAAGGGCCAGTGTGGGTGCAGGGGTCTTCAAACTTATCCCACAAGGGCCGGTGTGGGTGCAGGGGTCTTCAACTTATCCCACAAGGGCCGGTGTGGGTGCAGGGGTCTTCAATTTATCCCACAAGGGCCAGTGTGGGTGCAGGGGTCTTCAAACTTATCCCACAAGGGCCAGTGTGGGTGCAGGGGTCTTCAAACTTATCCCACAAGGGCCGGTGTGGGTGCAGGGGTCTTCAAACTTATCCCACAAGGGCCAGTGTGGGTGCAGGGGTCTTCAAACTTATCCCACAAGGGCCAGTGTGGGTGGCAGGGGTCTTCAAACTTATCCCACAAGGGCCAGTGTGGGTGCAGGGGTCTTCAAACTTATCCCACAAGGGCCGGTGTGGGTGCAGGGGTCTTCAAACTTATCCCACAAGGGCCGGTGTGGTGCAGGGGTCTTCAAACTTATCCCACAAGGGCCAGTGTGGGTGCAGGGGTCTTCAAACTTATCCCACAAGGGCCAGTGTGGGTGCAGGGGTCTTCAAACTTATCCCACAAGGGCCAGTGTGGGTGCAGGGGTCTTCAAACTTATCCCACAAGGGCCGGTGTGGGTGCAGGGGTCTTCAAACTTATCCCACAAGGGCCGGTGTGGGTGCAGGGGTCTTCAAACTTATCCCACAAGGGCCAGTGTGGGTGCAGGGGTCTTCAAACTTATCCCACAAGGGCCAGTGTGGGTGCAGGGGTCTTCAAACTTATCCCACAAGGGCCAGTGTGGGTGCAAGGGTCTTCAAACTTATCCCACAAGGGCCAGTGTGGGTGCAGGGTCTTCAAACTTATCCCACAAGGGCCAGTGTGGGTGCAGGGGTCTTCAAACTTATCCCACAAGGGCCAGTGTGGGTGCAGGGGTCTTCAAACTTATCCCACAAGGGCCGGTGTGGGTGCGGGCTTTTGTTCCAACCAAGCAGTTACACACCTGATTCTATTAATCAAGGTCCTTAGCAAAGACTCTAGTGATTGATTAGTAGAATCATGTGTGTAACTGCTTGGTTGGAACAAAAGCCCGCACCCACACTGGCCCTTGTGGGATAAGTTTGAAGACCCCTGCACCCACACTGGCCGTTGCGGGATAAGGTTGATGATAATAATTGTGACGATAATTTCTTTCCAGGAAGGGAATAAGATATGTGTCCACCTCATGTACATGTAACAGTAAAGTAGACACTAGCAAAAATGTTGTTTTGCCTAATTTATTAGTAAAAATAAATTCAAAAAATTACACTGTCTCTTCTTTTGTGTTGAAAATGTTAGAAGTACGAAGAAAGAATTTTATGAGGCGTCTGCACTGGCCTGAAATGATCCACGTCACACAGCTGCTCTCGCTCTCTCTCTCTCGCCCCTGAATGTGTATTTGAAATCTTTAGAAATATGTAATTGAAGTCTCCCCCATTTCACCTTCACCTTCTTCCAGCACCATTTGCAAACATCTGGCGCCAACACTGCTACTGTACAGCTCGTAGAACTTTTACTAATTTTTCAAAGCCCCGCGCTCCTGAGTAATAAAAATACATATCTGTGTATTGCCATATCGCGTTCTCTCTGCATCATTTCAGACACAGAGATAAAATACATGGTGCCTTGTGACCGGTTTTTTGATTTAATATTGTCACAGATACCTCAAGCTGAAAGATTAAGCAGGGAGTATGTATTGATGGTTCCACAAATGCATTGCTATTAATACTGTTCTGACCATTCTGTTCATGTAATCGACTCTCTTTATAACAAGGACATGATTAGGACGCAGTTGAGTTTAGTCTAAAGAAACTTGAACAACATCCTATTGAAGAAACTTGAACTTGTGATTATTGGGGTCTGTCCAAATTAGCTTTTTTTTCTCCAGACGACTCATTTTATCTTCGCTCATGCAATCGATTGGCATTACAATCCATTGAAAAGCAGACCACTAACAATATTATTCCTCAGAATACAGAGAGCAGGAGTATGTGCTGTGAAGACTCATTCGATGGGATCAGCCCATTTTAGTTTAATTGGGATCACTTATTCATTAGCCTAATTGTGTATTTTTCACCATTTTTGTATTTTTTAAAAATCTGCATAAAGCAAATTTACTAAGATGGCTCTCATTTTTGACAGGCTGGAAGAAGCATATACATTCACATATTTGTACAGCAAGTAATTATTCTTGGAGGCAATCTCTTCTGCCCCTAAACATGCTTTTATCCTTTTATTTTGTGTTTGCATGGTCTTCTCTGGCTGCATGACTGCTGTAAATTGTAAATTGATTCAAAATCATTTAAATAAAGTCAATATATAATTGGTTAAATAGGAGATATCTTAGCCCACTGTTCCATGTTTTTATTCTCTATACACTCTATGAAAAAGATGTTTCTGTGGGACCAAACAGTGGGGAGACATCTCTTTCATTTAACGATTACAACTCAGACCAGACCATGCACTTCCAACATGCATTTCTCTTGTTTAACATGTTCCCTGACCAGACCATGCACTTCCAACATGCATTTCTCTTGTTTAACATGTTCCCTGACCAGACCATGCACTTCCAACATGCATTTCTCTTGTTTAACATGTTCCTTGACCAGACCATGCACTTCCAACATGCATTTCTCTTGTTTAACATGTTCCCTGACCAGACCATGCACTTCCAACATGCATTTCTCTTCTTTAACATGTTCCCTGACAGACCATTGCACTTCCAACATGCATTTCTCTTGTTTACATGTTCCCTGACCAGACCATGCACTTCCAACATGCATTTCTCTTCTTTAACATGTTCCCTGACCAGACCATGCACTTCCAACATGCATTTCTCTTCTTTAACATGTTCCCTGACCAGACCATGCACTTCCAACATGCATTTCTCTTGTTTAACATGTTCCCTGACCAGACCATGCACTTCCAACATGCATTTCTCTTCTTTAACATGTTCCCTGACCAGACCATGCACTTCCAACATGAATTTCTCCTGTTTAACATGTTCCCTGACCAGACCATGCACTTCCAACATGCATTTCTCTTCTTTAACATGTTCCCTGACCAGACCATGCACTTCCAACATGCATTTCTCTTCTTTAACATGTTCCCTATTCTACTGACTTGCATTTATGCAATTGGTTCATATTGTAATTAAGTAGACAGCATGATCGATTATAAAGTCACTGTTTTTTATATTTTACAAAATAACCCTGTTTCTTGTGCCCTCTGCATTCATGTAAGTCATTCAGGAAAATAATTCTCTCTAATATTTTTGACTAAGATTTGTATATTGACAAGCAAACACAACATCTTTCTTTCAGATTTCATGTAGAGAATCTTCGTTTGCACCCCGCAGTAGTTATATGGTGTTCTTTCGTGCTGATTAATGCTACCTTGGAATAAAGTTGAAATAATTGACAACTGAGTAAAAGGGTAACAAGTTCAAACCTGTTATAAGGCCTCGCTCTGCTTCTCTCTGGAAAATGTCTTGTTCGCCCACTCCCAGATCTCAGTAAAGCTTCTGGTGCCGAGCCATGCCTGCAGATTCTTACTGACTGCATGGCCTCTACGCTCCCTGCTTCTCTGCCAGTGCCTTCCAGCTCTTCAAAAATGTCTTCCTTCAAATACTATAGTGTTCTAGTGATCTGCAAGCTGCATGTAGGCTGGCATCTACCAAATGGATAAACATTAATATTGTTAAACTGTAATCTCGGTTATTTTTTTTTTTTATGGTGGCAGAATTTCAGTGTCTCATGAGTCACTAGCTGGCACTTGTGCTCAGCATGAATATCCAGGGTTATTTGCCCACTATTCATAAGTAGAGAGGGAGAGAGAGAAATGGGCACAACTTGCTGGTAAAAAAAGGAGATAAAATAGGAAGACGAGTGTACGCAAACATTAAAAAACGGCTTTCTCGTGAAATTGAATAGTGTTGAGTGGTGTTTGAAAACTGTAGATGCTGTTTCAAACCTCTCACTGCGCTATTTGCCCAAATTTGCCTCGTCTACGGAAAGAACATTAAAATTCACATGAATTTTAAAAAAAATGTTCTTTCCGTAGACGAGGCAAATTTGGGCAAAAGCGTAGTGAGAGGTTCGAAATTATGCTCTCGCACGCTCCCATTATGCTCTCTGTGTATTTGATATATTTAATTGTGTATTTCATATATTTAATAAAAAAACATACTGTATTCCTTCTCTGTAGAGGAACATTTAAGTGGATTAGTAGGATTCATAATTCAGTTTACCCCTGATAAGGCGGACACATATTTCAGTTGCTAATGAAAAAGCTATTGAAAACTTGGGGATGAAGGCCATTATGTATGTTACACAAGTCTTAATGTGCTTCTTTTATAAAGGTCCTTTTCCCAGCAATCTGTGAAATTTATGTCTGAAAGCATGGTTATTCACAGGATGCGGATAGGTGATTGATCTCTAGGCCTTTTTATATAAACGGTAAGCGTATGTGTACTTATCATTCCGTACCTCGTTACCTTTCCATTATTTCGCAACATCGTTTTGATCTTGCCTCCAAGTTTCCCCGTCACGGCAGAGGAGGAAAAAAGAGCGCTTGTCTGGTTTATCTTTGCTGTCTTGAAAATGTGCTCACTATTAAGTCTCAAAAATAATTGAACAGTGTGCTTGCCTCTGGTCCGGGGTGCTCTTCATTGGCATAAAGAGTAGGCCTATGCAAATCTTGGTTATTACCAAAAATGTCCCACAGCAGCTGATTTGCACCGCTAACCCTTATGGAAATGTAATATACTACAGTATATTTTAATATATTGTGAAGACAATTATATTTACAATATACTGCAGTATATTCTTTTTTGATAAGGAAATAAATTTACTGACAAAGCCTTTACTTGCGATTTACAGGCGCTTGGCCTGGTACGTTGAACCAGGAAAGACAGCAGTTTGGGTTGACGTGACCGTGGATTCAATTTATTCAATCAACACACTGTGTATCCTAGCGGCGTACATTTTATGGAGGTATCTGCTTGTAGCGCCTGTGCTGTAATCCAAATTTCCCTATTTATTTTGGGAAAGCCGAAACAAAATGGAGGCACTTAAAGGGCAGTGCAACCAGCCCTTATGGAAATGTAATATACTGCAGTATATTTTAAATATATTGTGAAGATAATTTTGATATATTTACAATATACTGCGGTATATATTTTTTTCCATAAGGGAGAGCAGCCCTCTCCGCTCCTGCACACCTTTCCTGGTGTCACAACATACATCCTTCTGTTTGCGTACATAAAGTCGAATCAATCTAAGCGAGCCTTAGAAATGTCAGTTGTTCAATTGTAAAACAAGAGAGGGTAATTTCTCCATGTTCCCACAAGAAACTGGGCTTTTGTTCTCCGCTGTGTCTGGCCTCCCAGGCAGAGCTGCAGGGGTGAGCTGCTCGGCTGTAATGGCCGTCGTGCTTGCCTGGCTACCCAGGGCATAAGCTCAAACCCTTTATTACTCTGTGGGAAGCCGGTTCATTATGGTTACACTTCACTTCGTGCCAAACATCCAATTTTTTTTTTTACCAAGGATGGAATAGGAGCGGTTCCTTCCTGATGAACTTGACATTTCCCGAATGGAAAAGGGCACAACTCAGGCACATCTCTTGGGCGCAAAATTGGAATTCAGTTTAAAAGAAAGCGGGCATTTCGACTGGATTGGCATATCCTTCATTCAGTCATTCACGCTGCGCATTGCAGGGAAATGATGCGAGTAGAAGAAAAAATATGACTTGGAAGCTAGGTTGGGAAAAGTAGAGCAAACAGGCAATTAGGATAGAGAATAAAAAAAACCTTGTTTCGCGATATTAGTTAATTAAAACAATAAGATAATGTGCTGGAAATAGAAGAAAGAGATGACCTGCTCACATGGATTTGCCTCTCAGTCCCTCAGTTGCAACCGGTGATACATTTTACAGTAGCGTGTCTTTATTGAGCGCTCTATTAAAAAGCTATGCACAGTACAATGTTGTTGAACGTTGTCAAGAGCCAGGAGACGGAATGGTTATCATTAGCGTAACCGATGGCTCTAGCACATTTTTTACATTGCGTTTGTGCGATTATTTTTCCCCAGGTCCCAAGTAAAAGCTCATTAGGCCACTGTAGCAGGTCATCGCAGCTGGTAAATAACTGTCTCTGGGGTGTGCTGCGCCTAATCACGATGAAATAAATGTTGATATCTCGAGCAGCTTTCAGCGTGAGGTAATTCAAACACGCGGACCCCGGACCCGAGACAGTAACAGCTTGATAACCGAGATGACGGTTGGACAGGCTTCGCTAACAACATGGAGGGAACGGCGGGAGCATTGCGGTTGAGGGCTCTGTCTCACTTTATTCTTCTGGAGAAAGAGAAAGAACGTTCGGAGTGTGCGGCTTCAGTGAAGAGTTATGAAATGTTCCCGCGGCGATGATAAAGTTTAGCCCAGATCAGGGGTGTCATCCCCAGTCCTGGAGGGACCACAGCGTACATTGATTGACTAAAGAGTCTACACACCTGTAGAACCCGCACAGCTAGACCAATGAGGGAATAGCTGGAGGGGAAGGAGTAAATATGTTTGTTCTCTGCTGTTGTGATGTAAATAAAAGAGTTTAGTGATTTATCCTCCGGTCATGAATATATTATAAGTAGGCTACATTTAAGAAGATACTAAGTCCGTCGCCATGAGTCAGATATGAATGCGCTGCTCCATATCCCGCTTAAGACAGGCCTGAAACGGATCAGTATGATTCTTATTCTCCGTTCGTAAACGGGGCCATGTTGTCATCACGGATATATCCGACCTATCGTCCAAATGCCAATATTCTAATGAGAGCATTAGAACACTCACACAGGAGCTGAACGACACATCAAATATATCTATAATCACAAACAGTAAGCGTAACAGTTACAATTGGTTTTACTCGTAATTATTAAAATAGAATTTAGAATTTACTTTAATCATGCGTGAAGCTCAGAGTGGTTACACTCGACTCATCCATGTATGCCACCATTACTCAATATATGCTCCCGGGATTAGCACTATTGCCGAATCTCAGTTCGGTGGAGAACATAGAGGTTGGGGGTCTGGCCGACACAATACATGTATTATATTTTACATAGATAGTTGCGAGCCCCCGGTCGGCGGGCACTCAGAGGACTCCTTAAGGCTAACTTGACAAGAACCGACGTATAACGTCCAGGGGCTCTCTTCGCGTCAAATTCCCAGAGCCGTGCCTCAACCAATCCGTTCGGGCCGAACTCGGTCGCCTGCCCAACTTAAATACTCCACATACTGTACCACACCACTGATCAGTTGGTCATTGGTCAGAATTGTTCCCCTGAGTATTCAGTCGTAACTTAGGCTGGAAAAGGTAGAAAATAGATTAGTCATGGAGACCACGCAAGTTAAAATAATAAGAATTTATTCACAGGCAGGTAGGTCATTATCTTAAAATTAGATCAATTACAAAACATACAAATTAAGAAAAGAAACACAGAGTAAATATCTTACCGGCCTGCTTCAGCTACACACACACACAGAAATCTGCACAGGTGTGGGAAATCGAATTGCGATATTCCCTACCGAAAATACACAATCTGCATGGTGTGGGAGATCGGTTACGATCCTCCCTACCGAAAATACACATCTGCATGGTGTGGGAGATCGGTTACGATGCTTCAAGATAAGTGTGTCTTCCTTTCTTTTAAGCCAAATCCTGCGTTTGAACCAGGCATAAATTAACCTGGAGGTGTGGTCGAATCGGGAATCTAAACCCCCACCGCTGCTGAGTAAGGTGAAGGGAAAAGGAGTTGATTACCAGAGAGGACATTCCAGTATTACAGTTTTTCCTGAGTTATTGGAACTATGTTTTATTAAACTCCATTTGGTATGAAATGTATCTCATTTGATTCCTTGATTTTACTGGATTACATCCATACCAAACAGCTTACCATTGTGATTATATTACCAGATTAAATATTATTATGCTGCAGTTGTCATGAAAATTCCCTTCTGATGAACCATTTTACATACAATTCCTGTTACTACTACATAAGACATAATGTAACAATATAAGAATCACATGTGCAATGTTTGTAAGTTTTACAGGGTCTGTTGACCATTTAAACTGAGTCTTAATCCAGGAGAGAAGGGGGTGCAATGAACTGAGGTGTCAGCCTGAGAGACGGGACAGATCCCAGATGTATTGTTTTGGCCAGGGGCTTAATGGCCTCTTCTGCCATAAATGCCCCTAGAACACACAAACACACCCATGACCAAACAGTCCAACTTCCTCCTATCACAGTCACTTCCAGGTGAGAACATCCTTGAGAACAGATGGGTTGAACCCCCCTGTAGGAAGTCTAAAGAGTCCATTGTTTTATCACACAGCTCTCTGGTCCTTTAAAGTTTATGACGAGCACCGTTCTCGGGGCTCCTCACAAATGGCAAGCCTTTCCTGAGTCACACTTTGATTCCCCTCCTAAGCCCTAATTGGCTGCTGATTGAAAGGAAACCCACAAATACCTGCAAACACTGAGCTTGGGACCCCTGGCCTTTATTAAAGCGTCACGATGCATCATTCTGGACTGTGTCGTGCTGTGGCCTCATACCCTATATCTAAAAGATTAAGGCCCGGAAAAGCCATCTCCATCTGCTGCAGAGGAATATTGGTGTAAGTGTACATGTAAGAACACTCAAATATATCTGTGGCAGTTTGGAGAATATACACTGCCTGGCCAAAAAAAGTCAACAACAAAAGTCGCCGTTGCACCCGTCATGCACAGTGGCCACTGTACAAGCCTCGGGAGGCAGTGTTATGATCTGGGGTTGCTTCAATTAGTCAGGTCTAGGCTCAGCAATGTTATGCAGCAATAAAATGAAGTCAGCTGAGTACCTGAATGTACTGAATGACCAGGTTATCCCATCAATGGGCATATTCTTTACCTCATTTTGCTGGTTGGGGGGCTATGGCCTGGTTTTTTGCTCAATTTTCCTTCTGTTTCCCTGTGCAGCGTCTTTGTGACAGTTCTCTGTAAAAAGCGCTATACAAAATAAAATTGAATTGATTTGAATTGAATATTCCAGGATGACAATGCCAAGATTCATCGGGCTGAAATTGTAAAAGTGGTTCAGGGAGCATGAGGAATCATTTTCATACATGAATTGGCCACCAGAGTCCTGACTTTAACCCCATTGAAAGTCTTTGGGATGTGCTGAAGAACACTTTACGGAGTGGTTCGACTCTCCCGTCGTCAATACAAGATCTCGGCCAAAAATGAATGCAACTCTGGACGGAAATAAATGTTGTGACGTTGCATAAGGTTGTCGAAACAATGCCACGACGAATGCGCGCCATAATCAAAGCTAAAGGAGCGCCCAACGAAATATTAGAGCGTGTAGCTTTTTTTTTTTTTGGGCCAGGCAGTGTAGTCCATGACAATGAGTCCACAAGGAAGAGCTACAGTGTCTTTGTTCGGTTCTCCTCCCACAGCTGCCTGATAGAGACTGATATGGACCTGCGGGTCCTGTGGCATCTTAACTGGATTTCCAGAGAAGCTCATAAGGAGATAAAATCCTACCGGAGCCAGAGAACCCCTCTGCAGGCACGCGTATGTGCAGCGTGCCAGGAACGGGTCTTATTTCGTGCTCTAATAAGGCTGATAGGATTTTTAGCTGATCTGGTATTACATTGCTCTCATTTGAGGTACTTCAATGCAATGAATCACATCCTGCTCAGATTTCATTTATTAAAAACAATATTACTATTGTTGGCAGAAACTGTTACAAAGGAGCTGGCAAAGTTACTCTCGAACTGGAGCAGCATGTGTTACTGACCCTGTGGGGCCGCGGAGCGAGCATATGAATCACCGGCACTGATACACCTGTGCACACAACTGATACAGCTTCATGTTTTCTTTTCTAGGAGCTGTGAAAGACTGGTAAAGGCCATTTCCTTTCATACATAGCAAGGATAACAGATATGATGACGGGAGGGGGAGGGGGGTGGGTGGTGGAAGGAGAAGGAGAGAGGGCAGATATATATAGAGCATAGAAGCAACCGCCACTGAAGCCTCCACTAACAGGCCCCTATTGCGGCATATTGGTCCTCCTTGTCCACCAAATTCCACTCTTTTTTTGATTCTAAATCAAAAAGGGGGAAGGGGCGCGTCGTTCTACGGTTTGTTTTACAAAAAGCTCAGCTTGATCTTTTTTGAAGTGCGTTCAGCTGGGTGCCTAAGCGATGTGCAAATGGAGAGGACAGTTCAAAGCTTTTTTTTTTTGTTCCCTCTACAGATCCCGTCCAGACATTTGTCTGTATTTTCAAAGTCTTGCGTTAAAAGGTTTTCGTTGAGGAAGTGCAGGGGCAGCCTTGCTAGGCTTTGGATAATGATTAATTCGACTGATGGTTATGTACTGTATTGGCAGAAAAGGAAATGGAGCTGGAAAATAAAATATGAAATAGGTTTTTTTGACGGAAATAGAATTTTAATGGATTTTGAAACGCTCCCCTTTCCTGGAAAAAATAAAAACAAATTAAGATTATAAAAACAAATTATGCGCAGTTGTACTAAGTAGGGCAGTAATCTTGGCTTTTCGGATCTTGCTGGAGATATCGGATCTTGCTGGAGATATAGCCATTGAAACAAACACAGATGGAAATGCATGCCAAGGCACAATACAAATGGAGGACTTGCTGTATTATCTCATTCTCTCTGTCTCTCTGACCCTCCAACATTTTGCACGTTCCTCACAACGCCACAAGCTATCATTTACAATCATTTCAGTGCGTCTGAATCTTTCATTTATGATGATGCTTACTGTCTTTGAATACTTTGCATTAAACTTACAGTACATTGCCCCCCCCCCCCCCACCCCCCATATGCATCACATTTCTTTCATATAAATAATTTGTATTATAAATAAGCTATCATTTCACTTCAAAGTGTGCCTGAATCTTTTATTTACTTACATTTACACCATCTGTTACATGCTGTTATCCGGAGTGACTTACAAAATCTCTTAAGACAAATAATTACTGTCCACACAATTTTTTTAATGTCTTTCATTGGTAACTTAGCATTAAAGTTACCGTATCAAGGCAGGCAAGCCTACCCAGCCCCCACAATGAAGCTTGAAAAAAATATATTTTTTAACTTTAACTAAAAATATATACATACAAGTATATATAATTATCAACACACTTTAAAATGCAGTACTTTATGTATTTTCCATCAGTTTATTCAAATATGTTTTGTTTTAAAGTAGTGTACAGTACAGTACTGTTGTTCTTTGTTTATAATCTCAAAGTATATAATGTAGATTTGTCCAGTTTGCTTGGAAATATACACATATTTCCCTGACATGTTCTGATTGACTATGATATAATAACAACTTTTAATGCTGGGACATCTACATTATTTTCTTTGTATATATATTTTTTTCTGTAACCAAAATAGGATTTTCAATGAAGTAATTTTAGCCACCTCCAATCAATTTACCGCATTGTGATATGTTATGTATCCAGTTTCAAATATATTGCAACATAATTCACTCAGTAATGACAATATTTTGTTAGTCCTTTTTTTTTTTTTTTTGCAATAGCATTTTCCGTTTTTTATTTGTCCTCAGACTGTACAGTGTATCCTCTGTGACACAGAAAACTTTGAAAAGTGCTTTTATAGCTTTCTTTTCCCCATTGATACGGTATGTTAGAGGACCAACTAAATTTGCCATGTCTGAAATGGTGCCAACAGTATTAATGGTGTCTTTAATGCATTAGGGAGAGCAATAGAAAACAGAACTTTACTGTTCATTTAAATGAGCATGCAGATTACAGTGTGATATTTGTCTTGGTCTATTACCCCGCCCATTAGGGTGCCCCATTCCTGGAAGAAATCGCAAATAGCAAGTCTCACCGGCAGAGCTGCTGCTTCTCCCCCATCAAGTGAAGGCAAAAAGCAGGTGGCCAATGGGATGGAAGAAGGAACGGCATGTTCAGCATCCATAATGCATTTTACGACTGCCTATGTGAATATAACTCCACCACCATAGGCCTTTTCACCCTGCGCTGTAGTTAGCCCTGGGCTATCCGTAGCCCCAGGCTAAGGATAACCCAGGGCTAGGGCTCATCCTGTGTTTACACACAAACATTTATTAACCCTGGGCTAAGCGTTAGCCCTGGGTTAAGGATTCACACTGTACCCCTAAGCCCCGGGCTAACGTCCGTTCCACACTATTGGATTGGACAGTGAAAATTCTATGGGTTGCCACAATCGTTGCCACTGACCCCATTTCACACTGGCTATTTTGGCACCGTTTTTGGGGGGATTTCTGTGGCTAACCCCGAATAATTCAGTGCTAACCCTGCTCTGGAGCTGGGTCAGCTAGCCCAGGGCTAAGGTTGGTGCTAGCTAACTTTAGAATGTGCTAAGCACTTGCTTAGCCCTGGGCTAAAATCTCTCTTAGCCTGGGGCTAATGAGGCTCTTAGTCTGGGGCTGAGGACAGTGTGAACCGGCCTCGTGTGACCATTTGACGTGAGAAATTAATGGCTGTAGGTAACTGGAAGTACTGCAGGTTCATATACGAGTGCTATTCCAAGCCCACTTTTTAACAACATTTTTGTTTATTGCATGAAAAATATCACATTTTTATACTTAAATCCCCAAGAATAATAGTGTAAAAGTAAAACTAATATCTAACCATTTATCAGAAATATTATAGCCACCTTGAAAAATATGGTCCATCAAAACTGACTTTAGTGAGGTTTGGGAAAAACACTCTTCATATGTTACTTGATGTTATGTTATGATGCCTACTGTACCAGCACCTATAGCAACCCAGGTGAGTTTCCTGCCTCAACAAGCTTCACTTCCTTTCACCCTGGCAGTGGGGGTCGCATCCTACAGGGATGGCTGAGTATGCACAGTCAAGGGTCCCTGATACAATACTTCCCTCTGGCTGAAGCCTGCAGTGATTATGACAGCTTTATCTAAAACTGCTTACATGTGCTGTACGCAACATTGAAAGGAAAGTGGGGTGTGAAGGTGACAATGACACGCCGGGCTAATGGCTCCCCAAGGTTCAGCGGGCCGGGCCTAAAAAGCCCGCGGCGGGGAATCTGTGTTGTGTAATTTTTTTAGCGGCACACGGGTTGATGTATATTAACTGGCATAGGGTCTCCATTGCTGCTAAACTGACAAAGGGGCTGATTAAGACAAATAGCCAAGCCTTGAGCTATGGCACAGTTTCCTTGACTATTATTGGATATTCATTCTGCGGCTATTGGGGCTCGGGAGGCAACAATGACTGTAAGACAAATGGATTCAGATCGTGGAAATAAAATAACAAATAAAAAAAATAAAAAAAAGAGTTCAACACTATGTGGGTTCACTCCACAGTCACTTCTGCTTTTAGATTATCTCCGGGCTAGCTGATAGATGACTTCAATACACGGTCTTCAGAAGACCGGTTCTGGCAAGAAAACTTTTTTCAAAGCATTAATTCCCCAAATATGGCCGATACGAGCATGTTAAAGAAGCGCCATCTCTCTGTGAAATACAGCCATGGTTACGGGTGAGCTAGAGGCAGAAGTCCATAATGCACAGGGTAATATACTGAAACATTATATCTGTCCAATATCTTGCAAGTAGTTGCAATGTCAGCATTTTAAGAGAGGCATTTGTTTCCACTGAATTACATAAACTTGTAATTTGAAAATAGTCCTACTTATGGAAGAAAGTAAGCAAGGTAAAAAGTAAGCAAACACATTTGGGCGCAAAACAGACCTGCATGTCATAGAGGTGCCTGCATATGCATTGTGGGTAATATAATGGAGTGTTTTTATTTGTATTTTGATTGATATTTATGGATATTTCATTATAGGTGGTGTTATTTAATTTATGAAATCAAACAATAGCATTTTGCAATAGCATTTCTGATGCCCACGTCATTCTCTCAGCGGTTTGAAAAAAGCTTTTTATGGCTCTCCACTACTATGCGTTTAATAACCAAGCTGAAAAATGTACCATAGTCTGTTCAAAATCATTTATTTTTACCTTGCTCAATAACCAGGGGACACTGGGCAGCTTTGAGCAGAATGAAATAAAATATCATTTGTTCTTTGTAAATGACCGAGCATATTTTGTCATAGCTCACATACATACATGTCCATGAACTTAAACATGCTATAAACCTGATGAAAGTAATAATGCATTTGCATTAATTTGACCCAACTCTCTTGATCAGGGTATGGAGCGCAAGCACATGTTAAGGTAAAGGAATGTGGAATACTGTCTCTGCATGTTCCAGAGCATGGAAGCGAATGAACATGTAATTGAACCGTTCTTTTCTGCCAAAGGTGACCATTACATGACTGGTTCGTAAACTGGTTCGTAGACTTATTGATGTTGCTAAGCAGATTTTAGGGTCTCATCCTGTTGTCTTGTTCTGTTATCTAACTGCAAAAAAAACCATTGTGAAATATATTACAAGCCAAAAGACAGTAAAAAGGGTATATATTGTAGACAGAACTCGAGTGCCACATGCAAACTAAACTCTCCTAGCAGATTACTGGGCTCATTCCAAACCACCCTTGGTGTCATAACACTTTAATGGAATCCCGTCTTTGTGAAAATGTCACAGGGTCAAGGAAAAATATACATTTGAATGGGCAATATGCTGCAGTGATGAGTAAAACAGCCATCAAGGCGACAGGAGAAATTCCTATCTGCTGTTTGACTTCACAGGGTCAGCCTACCTTAACCCTGCCTTCTCCTGGGACATCATTAAACTTCTATACCCAGAACCCTTTGCTTCTCTGAACAATCTAGTCCTGGGCCGTCGAGGATGCCGTCTTTCCCCTGCCTGGCACAAACCGAAATCAATCTTTCCTCTGCTGGCCGGATCTGCTTTTGGCAAATTAGCAGTGTTCACTGCGAAAACCAAAAAAATAAGTCAATCTTAACAAGCATTTTAGTCATGTATTTAGACTTAAGATCTTATTTCTATTGCCTTTTTTCCTGAATAAGACAAAAAGATTGCCAAAGATTGCCAATTTCAAGATTTGCCGAAGGTGTAAGAAAGTAACTTAAAACAAGC
>CM056378.1:96230052-96265052 GCA_029718625.1 Synaphobranchus kaupii | reverse complement strand
GTATCCAGTATTCCAGCTCTATGCAACATAAACCCTAAAAAATATGTTTTTTAATTAACTTTTGTCTCAAATATTATTGGGGCGGCAGTGTAGTATAATGGTTAAGGTACTGGCCTTGTAACCGAAAGGTTGCAGGTTCAATTCCCAGGTAGGACACTGCCGTTGTACCCTTGAGCAAGGTACTTAACCTGAATTGCTTCAGTATATATCCAGCTGTATAAATGGTTAATATGTAAAAAATGCTAAAATAAAGTTGTGTAAGTCGCTCTGGATAAGAGCGTCTGCTAAATGCCTGTAAAAAAAAATATATATATGTTGGCTGAAAACTGACCACTACTGCTTGTGTGCTAAAAGGGACTTTGGACTCATAACCTGTTTGGAAATCTGACCTAGTGCGGAATGATTCTTTGTTCTTTGTACCCACAATGCAAAGGGGGGCAACCCAGGTCCCGCTCCCTGTGGGAGCAATTAAGAATGGTCCTGCCATTAGAGCTCTGACATGTCCAGCAAGTGGTTAACTCCGCAGCTAAACACGTGTTTCCACTGCAGTAAACCGCCTGTTTGCTGCGGCTGGTTACTGCTGTTGGCTGTTGCCGGCTCAGTCTTTGTGTTCACATTTATCTGTCCGTCCTGAGCGGAGAAGTGAGGCTTAGCTCACAGTTGCTGCCTTTATTTTCCCTGCGTGGCCCATAATGAAGTAGGTTTCTGTCAGCCTGTAACAGACAATAAAGCCTGTCCTTAGATTCGACCTCAGTGCTTTTCTTTCCAAAAGGCAAACTGACAAAAAACAAAAAAGTAAGACGTGAAGAGCATCTCTCATGTTTCTTTCTGTTGCCTCCATCAGATTACCTTCATCTCATTTACAAACTTGTAGCCTCCTTTATTATTATTTGTTTAAATCTCATATTTGAGCACCGATGGTTATGATGCTTGTAAAAGTTAACTTGAGCGCCGAAAATAGCACGGAGCCGTGCCGCACGTCACTTGTTTATCGACGTATTTTCAGTCTATTTCAGAAGCTTCCTCCTTCACAATGACAGCTCCGTCGGTTTACTGAGAGCTTTGTAAATGTGTTACAGGGCGAGGTTGTTCTCCAAGGAGCAAAAGCTATTGTGACAGGTATTCTCTTAAATTAGTTAGGGAATGCAGCAGTTGTTATGGTTACTCGTTATAAATAGAGTATCTGGCCTTGTATGTGACAGCGGCAACTGAGAGTGCCAGGATGAAAGAGGAAGCCGAGAACCGTCCCAGAATTCAATTCTCTGAGCTTCTCTCAATGAAGTGGAAAATCACTCCACAAACTTGCTGGGATCCATACGCACACACAGGCTTGTGCTTTTATAATATGCTCTTATAATATTTATTGCGCAGTTCTTGATGATTTTAATGAACTATCTGTAAATTCAATCGTTTTAATTGTAACTGCCATTATATGTTCTTTTAATTAGAAATTTTCACAGCTTGGAAGTCTATCACAAAATGTAGTTGTACCAACGTATTTCCCACTCTCTCATTGGTTTCTCCCCCTAACCTTTTGACAAAATGTTTGTCCTGCACTTCATTTCACAAACCAATGCCTCACAATGAAGGGTAATGACTGTAATTGAAAGCAGCCCCCAACTTTAATGACGAGGAGTTTTCTTTCCTGCAGAATTAGTGTACGAGACATCGCCAGTGGCTCCAACGTCAAAGTGGTTGATCTGGTTTCTCAGCATAGGACTGGGAAGGCAGAGTGCAGATAAGAAGTGGTGACGCGTTTGATTTGCGGTTCGCGCCGTGGCACTCAGTCTATACTTTGATGGGTTATAGAAACAGGGTTGCTAACTCTCACGCTTTTGGCACGAGACACACACTTTCAGGCTACTGTGTGTCTCGTGCTCTCACGCAACCCAAATAGACCTTACGCCTATAAGCAGCCTGATTAAACTAATGATCTGTCAGCTGTCAATTTTTGTCAGCATGGCAAACTGAGATTGGTTCATAAACATTGCAGAGGGACTGTCGATTGGCTACCCTACAACCGCCACAACCCCCCCTCGGACCATGATCACAAACCCCCCCCACCCCCACCCCATCTGTGAACACATTAAATCTCACTCCAGCTAGCTGCTTTTCAGCCGTGATCTACTTTGGTTGATGTTTTCAGTCACAGAGCAGGTATACTAAGTGTGCTGGCAAGAGGAGGGTTCTCATTTTACAATGTGCACAAGAATGGAAATGCAATTTTAATGTTTTTTTCCTATGATGACTGGGTATGAGAAAGCAGCTGTGAAACTAGCTTCTCATTCGCTAGTTTGGGCAAAGCTCTTGCTGCGGGTGCATTCACACGGGCCTTCAGTCAAGCGTTGTGTGTGCGCCAAAAGGCATTGTTTTTCAATGGAGCGCAGGGGTTGGCTTGCATTTTGTCGCTTGCTTTCAAGCTTGGGCTAGCATTAAAAAAAGTTGTAAAGACCCCCACACAAAATGCCAAAATGGAGAGACTGGATCTTAGCTGACAGAACATTATTTGGTAGCGCAGTGCTGTTGGCTAGAAAGCTACATAATATTAAATCAGCAAACGAGCAAGGTTATTTAGATAGCTGGCCAGCTAGCTGCAGTGGATGGAGAGCATATTGAATAACAATTCTGTAAGCAATATGCATTTTTTAATGAAATATTTAGAATGGTGGCAAGTCAAAAAGTAGGCTACAGTTTATAACTTAAGTTTAATGGTGGTGTACAGCTAATGTTTCCTACATGAAATGGCCACTAGGTACAGTATCTAGCCAGGTAGTTAACTAATTTTATATCAGGTAGGTAATTGCTTTATTTTGTATTTAGGTGTTGCATGCAAATTACAGTAAATGGTATCTGCAGATGCAGTATTAATATCTCCCACCTCAATATTTTATTAACAAGTGTGAGAAACAGCCCCCCCCCCCCCCCCCCCCCCAGCCTATAGGGACTGGATATACTCATATATGCACATAGCCTATAGGGACTGGGTATACTCATATATGCACATAGCCTATAGGGACTGGGTATACTCATATATGCACATAGCCTCTAGGGACTGGATATACTCATATATGCACATAGCCTATAGGGACTGGATATACTCATATATGCACATAGCCTATAGGGACTGGATATACTCATATGTGCACATAGCCTATAGGGACTGGATATACTCATATATGCACATAGCCTATAGGGACTGGATATACTCATATATGCACATAGCCTATAGGGACTGGATATACTCATATATGCACATAGCCTATAGGGACTGGGTATACTCATATATGCACATAGCCTATAGGGACTGGATATACTCATATATGCACATAGCCTATAGGGACTGGATATACTCATATATGCACATAGCCTATAGGGACTGGATATACTCATATATGCACATAGCCTATAGGGACTGGATATACTCATATATGCACATAGCCTATAGGGACTGGATATACTCATATATGCACATAGCCTATAGGGACTGGATATACTCATATATGCACATAGCCTATAGGGACTGGATATACTCATATATGCACATAGCCTATAGGGACTGGATATACTCATATATGCACATAGCCTATAGGGACTGGATATACTCATATATGCACATAACCTATAGGGACTGGATATACTCATATATGCACATAGCCTATAGGGACTGGGTATACTCATATATGCACATAGCCTATAGGGACTGGATATACTCATATATGCACATAGCCTATAGGGACTGGATATACTCATATATGCACATAGCCTATAGGGACTGGATATACTCATATATGCACATAACCTATAGGGACTGGATATACTCATATATGCACATAGCCTATAGGGACTGGATATACTCATATATGCACATAACCTATAGGGACTGGATATACTCATATATGCACATAGCCTATAGGGACTGGATATACTCATATATGCACATAGCCTATAGGGACTGGATATACTCATATATGCACATAGCCTATAGGGACTGGATATACTCATATATGCACATAGCCTATAGGGACTGGATATACTCATATATGCACATAGCCTATAGGGACTGGATATACTCATATATGCACATAGCCTATAGGGACTGGATATACTCATATATGCACATAGCCTATAGGGACTGGATATACTCATATATGCACATAGCCTATAGGGACTGGATATACTCATATATGCACATAGCCTATAGGGACTGGATATACTCATATATGCACATAGCCTATAGGGACTGTCAATTTACTGATAAAGAAATGTTCCTGTGACAGAGAAGAACTCGATGAGCAAATCTGAATGCTGAATGCATTTTTCAATGACCTCACCATTCGTGTTGGTGTTTGCCAGAGGAAGAAGCAGCCATCCTGGAATAGCCCTTAATGCTGATGCCCACGGGTGAAATATCAGGCCGTGGGTGTTTTTATGCCGTTAATAAACCTGTATCTGAGACCAGAATAAGAGCGTTCACTATTTTGACCACAGGAAGCCCGGGGGTATTGTGGCATTGACAACATTTACTCTTGGTTTTACGGTGGCATTGGAGTACCTCGGCTACACACACATTACATGTCAGAAGAGTTTCTTAGAGCTCGAGCAGCAGGGACGCTGTGGTCCGGGCCTGGTGGATCTGTTTGTGAAAAGAAACATTTCAAACTGCATTCGATCAATAGCAGACCCTGAAGCTCTTTACGTTCTCGAATCTTCGCGACTGACTTCTCCTCTCATTTTCATTTTATTTTTTATTTATAAAGGGAGAGCAGACGGAGAAGGGAAACAAAATCCTTGTGAAATGTGAAAAGTGCCGCACCAAGGGAACAGGGAAGGGAGCGGGCCCAGAAAATGCCATAGGGGATCAAACCCCCGTCTGGGCAGGGGAATGTGCATACGGCTTAAGAGCCGGATCAAACCCCGGTCTGGGCAGGGGATTGTGCATACGGCTTAAGAGCCGGATCAAACCCCCGTCTGGGCAGGGGAATGTGCATACGGCTTTAGAGCCGGATCAAACCCCCGTCTGGGGAGGGGAATGTGCATACGGCTTAAGAGCCGGATCAAACCCCCGTCTGGGCACGGGAATGTGCATACGGCTTAAGAGCCGGATCAAACCCCCGTCTGGGGAGGGGAATGTGCATACGGCTTAAGAGCCGGATCAAACCCCCGTCTGGGCAGGGGAATGTGCATACGGCTTAAGAGCCGGATCAAACCCCCGTCTGGGGAGGGGAATGTGCATACGGCTTAAGAGCCGGATCAAACCCCCGTCTGGGCAGGGGAATGTGCATACGGCTTAAGAGCCGGATCAAACCCCCGTCTGGGTAGGGGAATGTGCATACGGCTTAAGAGCCGGATCAAACCCCCGTCTGGGGAGGGGAATGGGCATACGGCTTAAGAGCCGGATCAAACCCCCGTCTGGGCAGGGGAATGGGCATACGGCTTAAGAGCCGCACGTTGTGCCCTTTCTCACTTAATGATTATTTATGCCATCATCATTGCTGTCTTTAAAAACAACTACCCTCCCCAATAACCAACAGTATTATTGGTACACTGTCAGTCCATCTGGCTTCACCTACATGTATATTACGGAATGTTTCTAAAGCCTGTTATTTTTTTAAAGAAACAGTTTGGTTTGATAGAGCTTTGGTCTAGGTTGTTAATACCATAGGTTAGTTTGCCCGATAAGTTTGTCATACCATGGCTATACCATCAAGCTCTGTTGTTCCTAAGTGAACTTTAAATTGAGAATTAAAATAAGGAGGTTAATCTTAAAGGTAGGTCACTAGTGCAGAGGTTTAGTCACCAATAATATGGGGTGTCTGTCAGAACTGTCAATGAGTGTGATATCAGATTTGTTGGGCTAGATTCATTGAACACACACACACACACACACACTATGTGGGCACCGGTACTCGAGGTATAAATAGATGAGTATGATTAAATTTCAACGGCCCACAGTCTTTGTTTGGTGTCACAATGTGCTGTTCATTCTTGAGCAGACAGTGGGATGGTGGATATGCGCTCCATATGGATTGGATAGGGAATCGGGATAATTCTTTCTAAATGCCCTGCCTGTCCATCTACCAGTGTCCCCTTGTCACACATATTTCTACCGCTCTCAACAGCGGGTCACCATAGAAGAACAGTACTAATTAAAACAACATTATTCCAGACCCAGCATCCTTCAATTTTACAAGGAGAATCTAATTAATGTTATGGAAAGGGCGTGAGATGCAAATTGTAATGAATCAGCTGTCACCCTGAGTTTCTTCCATTACAAAGATAACCCTCCATTACCTTTCACCACCTACCCCCGTCACCCTCTCAAAAGTGTTCGGCAGCAAAGTTGCAAATTAATTGAGGAAAACGGCACTGTTGTAAGCCTTTCTTTTTTTAAAAAGCTTTTTTGCCCGTCCAAGCTAGATGTTCCCTCGTGTCTTAAAAATGCACCTCCTTTGACATGTTTTATCTATTTAGCAAAGTTAGAAACAATGCACACTGTTAAAATGTTTGAGCGTGCCAGTTTACTTTTATGGATTCCAAAAGGTGAAGGGACAGAACTGAGAAATCAAGTGATTTTGGACGTGCCTTTTGTGGCTTAATTGGTAGTTTGTTTTCAGAACTATGCTGTCCTTTTAACGACGTATTCTAGCTACTCTTCTTTTTTCTTTTTGAATGTCCATTATTGGCCTGCCATCTTTGTATCATAATATTAGCTGTAGAAAACTTCTGTGGGACCAGTCCATAATTAAATATCCTCACTTCAACTTTTAATTGAGTCCCTTCCCCCAGACCAGCACTAATTGAGTCCCTTCCCCAGACCAGCACTAATTGTAGTATTTGACGTTTCTGTCACCAGCCCTTTTCATCTTGCTCCAGTTAATTCAATTGGATTTTCTCAGAGCCCAGTTGTCCAATAAGAGTGGCCTTGATAGATCACATATTTGCAGTTAATAAAAGCATGCAAAGCTGATTAAAGGTTTTGGATGGCCTCAGAGTTCCTCCGTGAAACGGGGGCAGGGATGGAGGGTGGGGGGGGTGGTATTTGAATGAGATGACGCGGTGCAGACCAGGGTTTGAAGCCCATGTGTATTCTCAGATCCTTGTGAGGCCATAAACCCCGCAGTTGGCTGTGTGGATCTGGGGTCCCTGTGAGACACTAAACCCCACAGGGGCTGTGTGGATCTGGGGTTCCAGCCTCCCAAGCTTTGATGCTCTGTCCAACAACTGCATGTTCTTGGGGGGGGGGGGGGGGGGGACAACTCTGTCCTCCTGACTTCCAAGTGATAAAAGACAAAAGCACATCTTGTCACCCCAAGACAATCTGAAGCCAGCAGAAAACCTTTTGTTTCCATTTTGCAGTTGATTTTTCATGCTGTAGAATATACGGAATCCCCTCATTCATAACAATAGCCCAGTATTACGTATATACATCAAAACAGAGTGTGATACCTACTATAGTCCATCAAGTGCAGCAGGGATTTTTGCGGTCGTCTGGACGTCTGTCACAGATATCTAAACTCAAACGGTATGATATTTTCATCCAATATTTTCTCTGCAGTGCAATGGTTGCAAGTATTATACAGCTGAACTGATTGGATTGAACTGCATTAATAAAATAAAAACAGGGACAGATTAAATATTGGGAATTTGAATATATTTCCTATATGAATTAAATCCTTTCAATAGCAAACAGCTGTGCTGGATTATTAATGTCACTGTTGCTTAACCTTGCCTTGGCCAGCTCCGAAGCAACATCTGCAGTAATCCCTTTTGCCACCATCTGTCATATTTTCATAATTGAATTTACTGTTAAAAAATAATAATAATAATAAACGGCAGTATTAGACAGAGCAAATACAGCTGGCTTTTACCATTTCCATTCAGTCCGTGAAAAGATTCAGGAGCTGGGCGCTGTTCTTATTTACTGCTTTTTTTATGTCCTCCATGTCTGAGTTACTTAATCATTAAAAATCCGTTGGATTCCGCTTCGTTTAACCGTCACTTGGAATGTTGCTTTTGCGTTTGGAATTCTTCACCCTCCTTTTGCGAGTTGGTATCGGTGATTGCCAGATGATTAAACGACTCTGTCTGTGGTCTGCGGATAAGAACAATCATGTATATCATGTATTTAGCTTTTCAAAGCGTGTGTGACCTTTTCTGTTTGATGCATCGTGGCTTCAGTGAATTTAGTTGGTCCGCGTTCCCTTCAAAATGATTATTCACGTGGAGGAAAACCAGAAAGAATCTGGCAGGAGCGCGGAACGTTCGCCCGTATGTGGAATAACTCACATGCCCTTTACGGGGCTTTTGCTGAGCGCAACACTTGCCAAATTTGCCGTCTTGTTTAATATCACGACTGTCCGGGACGCAAAGACGACAGGAGCAGCGAAGGCTCTTTTTTTTCTCCTGCCCTCTCTGTCTGTGCACTTCTGTGGGGGAGACGTTTAAAAAAAAACACATGAGCACAGGCTGGGGCATTAATCAGCCACGGCGTGACACTCGTTACCCCATCGGTAGAGAGGCACTTCTCCAAAAATATGTAAAGTTGTTTATGTAGTTGTGAAGGTATCCATGCCTTATATAATGGTGTTTATCTTGTTCAGTCTCTCGAGCGGTCTGCACGAGCTCCCACACAGGTCTCACTGTGGAGTAATGGTCAAATAGGCTACGGAACAAGCTGTTCTGGCTTAAAGTGGAATATTCATCCAACGTCCTTGCATCCTTAGACAGGTTGTCATTGATATTTGGTGTCTATGTAAACGGGACACAGTAGACACATGGAGAATGGATGGTGTAGGGTAAAGACAAGTATGAATTTTTGGTAACACTTTATTTTAAGCTTACGTTATAAAGAAACCAAACTAATGCTTTACAAATATGAGTGATTATGTCTTACTAAATTATCTGTACTTAATTCATATGAATACATCATAAACTTTGCTTTAGTTTAGGTGCTGCAGGTGAGTTTATGAACGTGTCATATGAATTATGAACACTTTATAAATAGTTAATAGATCATTTACTAATGGTTTACAAATTCTTTATAGCGGAACCTTAAAAGGTGTTACCAAATGAATGTGCTCAGTGCAATACAAAATACATTTATTTTCCATATTAAAGATAAATATTTTTTTGCCATATTTAACAAAGACTCACTGAATATTTTAATAAGATTTTGAAAGGTTTTAAATAACAATTCAAGGATTTAATAGCCTGTTTAAAAATGCTATGACATAAAAAAGCTAAATGTTAATATTCATTCTATTTTACAATATTTCATACGCTTAAAAGGTTAAATATGTATTGCAGTAATACATATTTTTGAAATGTGTGCAGTTTCAATATGAATATATCATATAATTAATGGAACATTCACCAAAAATCCCATAAATTTACATGAATTTAGCAAATGTTTTCACACACACAGTCTTTAACAGAGTAGGTTAGTCTACGGTGAATTACAGGCAATGGTTGTTTCATTAACAATGCCTAATGCAAATCACTTGCATCAAACAAATCACTCTCCTGCATGAAAAGGATCTTTTTCTGTCTGACACAGTAACAAGGAGAGATAAACGCTTATTCACACCCTTCTTTCTTACCCCATACTATACTCAATGCCAATGGAAAATGAAACCATCCACATTTGAATTAAATGAAGTAAAATGGCTGTTTGGCTTTAATAATACTTAATCCAGAAAACGTTGCATGGTGACCATTACAATGTACTCCGTTGTCAATATTAAATGTTGTTCTTTGCAATTCAATTGTTTAAAAAGTATGTGTGACTATTATTTAAACATGACTATGTTTGGTCTGCATGGTTTATATGAATATGAGAGTAATTATGTTCCTTCCAGAAGGAAGCATCTTTCCCTTTTTCAGATCTCAGGTCAGTTGTGTTGATTGCAGTAGACACCAGCTATTGATCATTGAAAGACACCTGTTTATTTATTTATTTTCACTTTGGGAGCCTGTCTTGCATGATGCGGTCATTAAAGACATCGCTGTTTGGTCTGTCTCGTATTATGGTGAAAGATAGAAGGCCAGATTGCATTCTCAAACAAGAGGTTGTAGATGTGGGGAAATACAATCGAATGGCATTGCTTTAAGAGGGGGGGGGGGGGGGGGGGGGGGTGGAAGTGTAGTATAATCATTAGGGAACTGGGCTGGTAACCAAAGGTGGCATGTTCAATTCCCAGGTAGACCAAATGCTAAATGCTAATAGTTGCGTAAGCCACTCTGGATTAGAGCATCTGTTAAGACGGCAGTAATGTAATGTAGTAATGGAGTAAATTCAAATTGGTCCTGTGTTGTATAGGATCCTGCATGGTGTGTGGAAATGCTCATGCATACTGTACAGGAAATTATGTGGTCATGGCAACAGATTAAACCTTTTTATTTTTTTATTTTTTTTTTTTAAATCTCATGTAGGAAGATGGAACCTGGAGATTGTCCAATTACAATTGATTTTGTGCATGGGTGGAATTTGTGTCACTGAAACCGGTAAAGGGAATTGTCTTATTGATTTTGTTGTGACTGACAACTGAATAATGCCAACCAGTGGACACCAAACCTCCTGTGGACCCTTGATGATGTTTTTCCTGTGCACAGCCATAGCTCTAACTTTAATATGCATATTAATTTTTCAGCCATGACTGCATGTTTTACCTGACAACAGTAACTCATAGTAAGAGGTGCATAAGTATTCCAAAACCACCATGATTCCATCCCCAAACAATATACTTTGTGCTACATACAAGTATATACATTTGTGTATATGAATAGCTCATTTGTTTGCTATTCATACAATACAGTGAGTACAAATATGGGCTACTATTATTGAACTTTAGAAAGAGGATATACAGTATGACCAGTTTATGTAACCTACTTGATATTTTGTGATTTTGTTAATTTTCCTAGAAAGAAACACCTTCTCCATTTTGTTTCGGTTCACAGTTGAAACGACAGGTTTAGATGAGGATCATCAGGCCACTGCAGGAGAGATTATCAGAAATTTTTAAAAACATAATATCAAGATAACACCAAATTAGTATACTCAATATTATTTATGACCATTGACCAAGAGGACCTAAATGAAACCACAAACATTGATCATAACAATTTTTTCTGACCTGTTTTTTTATAGATGACCCCAGATATTTCCCTACAAAGAGAAAAAAAAAAAACGATAAAAAATTTTTGAAATTGATTTCAAATGGCTGTCGTGTTAAAATCGCATGCAACCAAATAGGGAAGTTTCCACAGTATCCAGATTGTTGAATATATTAATCAAAAGGAGGCTCTAGCAGTAACCACTCACTCAAAATAACGTTTCCTTTGTCTTTCTGGGTACTTGAGTTTTAATTAAACTGTCATCGCGCTGGCTGGAAAGTGTAAATAATCCAAACATAGATGGCTCCCCTCTCCCTCACCATCTCACTATCTCCCTAATTAACTGGTGCACTTGTCAGAGAGGGATTCTCTTTGGGAAGCGCGATGTCGTACTCTCAGACTGTTATCTCCCACTCTCTCTCCGCTTCGGGCTGCCTCTCCGTGGAGCTCTCTGCGTGCTTCAAACGATTCTCTTACACGGCCGACAGACGAAGGCGTCGCTGGCTCTGCGCGCTACTCTTTGTTGATATTTATACGAAAAACCAGAGACTCAAGAAAGTAATCACCTTGAACGTGCGCCGTCTTTGTTATCCGAGTTTAGCGCCCGGCGGTTTCCATGGGAATGCTGTGGATTGCACATCGAGAGCTTTTGAGTTTTAGCTATAATCAGCTCAGACTGCTCCGTGCTTTTAATAGCTCTCTGCCAAGGATGGGTCCGTGGCGTAGGCAACCTTTACAGTTTTCATTTAGAATGTCTGTCGAATCCCGGCTTGAAGTTGATTGTAAGTTTTCTTGGCATAAAGTCAATATTTATTTGGAAGTGAACCCCAGGGAACGTGTTTTGCGGGACACAATAAACACACACCGTGTTGGTGCATAGTTGATTTATAAATGTGTTGTGGCATAGCTGAATGGTTCTTGCTTGGGTTTATTTATTTATTTATTTGCATCACCCTTGGTACCTTGAATTAAGGGTAATTGGGCAATTCATAAAAGTTGCTTGTAGTACCGCTTGGTCTTGCCAAATCCATACAATGACAGTTCTGCTGATTCATAAAGGCTGAATTCTGCAGCAGGGTCATTAAGGTGCATTCATATGCAGGTAATAACAGCCAATAAACCCTTGTATTTAAGAGAGGTACATAGATGCAGTGTAGGCAGTGCCACTGGAAACCAGTAAGACAGGGCATTATGCTCTAAACTGCACATCATGTGCAGTGCAACACACCAGCTCTGAAATTATTTCCCAGGGAATGGCGACGACGTGTTCCACTACATATTTTAGCTGGTATTCAAGAACATGAATGACTAACGTGTAAGAATATGGTGAGGTCATAAATTCTTACATATTATTAATACATATTCACGTTGTCAATGGTTAGTTAGACATTGTTTATTGTTTATTTGTTTATTTCGGCATGTGTATAGTCACATTGCATCACATTTCTGTAATATACATTTAACAAATACATTTCCTGCCGAAAAGGGATACGGGAAAAAAGCAGACTGCTTATCAAGTCCCGCCCCAATTCCCTCACGATTTTAAATGTTCATATTATACATTTGATTAAAACAGATTTTTTAGTATCACAACAGCATAGCTGAATTTTCTTTATAGCGAAACTGATCGAGAAAGAAAAAAATAAAATAAAAAATACGCTAAAGTAAAACAAACCAAATTATTAAAGTCCTAATAAGTCGGTTTTAAATGTACATGTCATATATTGGTCAAACAATTTGTTTCATTTCAACGTCAGACATTCCCAAATATTGTTCAGATAATGTCCAAAATAAAAGTTAGAAGCTCCATCCTGAGCAGTTTGTGCGACCAATGTCTGTTGTCTTTTGTTGCAAGGTCCAGGATCCTGTGTAAACCGCTTGCAATGTTTTTTTTTTTTTTTTTTTTTGTACATCGTGACATTGTTTTCATTTCATGATAACCCCCTATTTTTGTACTTGATAATTTTCTACCATCTTGCATCTTATCTTACACTTGAAGGTCTTTAAGTTTGTAGACATTTTAATCTCATCATGTAAACTGTTCCAAAGCTTAACCCCCACAATGGATAATGAATGACCTCTGAGTGTTGACTTTATAGATTTTTGTTTATAAATCATATTTCCTCTTAGGTTATGTATGTCATCATGTATTTTGAGTTCCTTGCTGGCAACCTTTGTTGCTTTGATTTAATGTGTTCTGTGCTGTTTTGAAGCCTGTTCCAAGCACCACTGGTACTCTCTAGGGGATATTTGTCACACCTCCAACACCTGCATCAGTGGAAGGTGAAGCTAATCCAGTCGAGCAGGACGGCTGTGCATTCGCGTCAGGTGAGAGAGAGAGAGAGAGAGAGAGAGAGAGAGAGAGAGAGAGAGAGAGAGAGTGAATCAGAGAGAGACAGAGACAGAGGGGGGAAAGAGAGGGAGGGATGGAGAGAGTGAGAGTGAGAGAGTGAGTGAATCAGAGAGAGACAGAGACAAAGAGAGGGAGGGATGGAGAGAGAGAGAGAGAGAGACAGACAGACAGACAGACAGACAGACACAGACCAAAGGCCGACAATCACCTTTTAATCCTTCTTTCTAAACTCACACGGCTTTGCCCACACGCTCAGCTAAACATGCATAGTGCATACATGCTCTCCTCCTGCACTGCGTGTTTCACTGCACATGTCATGGACAATATTCCCCTCTGGCTGCTGCAGTCGTCTCTTTGAGTGAAACAGGCTTCCAGTTCCAGGCTCCACAGTCCCGCTCTGTCCTCTGAGCTCAGCAGAGCCTCTCGGCTGGCAGTGGGGATAAAGATTCAGGCCCATTAGCTTGTATCACAGCGAAGCTTGGCTCTCTGGGATGGAGGGTGTGTTCAGCCATGGCACGTGTGTGTGTCCCTGCCAGCACTGTGGCTGTGCACTGGGGTGTACACTCTCTCTCTCTCTCTCTCTCTGGAAGGGCTTGGACGACTGTCCTGTGTTCCTGGATTATGGGTGTACTTACATCCCTTGTGAGAATTGCCATTGTATACGGGGCCTTGAACACTCACAAGCAGGGGCCCAGAGTGGAAAAATGGAGAAATGTGGTGATGATCAATGTAATGATTTGTTTATATAGACGTCATAGCGGTGTCGTTGACATTCCTTCTCTGTGTATGATGGTGTTCTACTGGCGGGTTAGCTACACCATTCTCCGTACTACAGATCTCCTGCTTTTGATCGCACGGTGCACTCAGGGTCGGCATCGGAGCATCTCGTAATAGAGAGTGTATACAAATCTGCTGTGAGTGACAAATACCATGGTCATGCCTCTTTATATTGAAAATAGTTTTCTCTAGCAATGAAACCTTTTACTCCATGTTCAACTCATTTCAGATATGCACCTGATGTACAGTACGTATGTCATATTTACTTGGTGAACATATTTTCTGTTCACTTGTCAATTTGCTCCTAGTAGAAGGGAGGATTAAGTGAGCACATACTGATGTGAAATAATACTCTGACGGTTATAGCACAGTGATCCTTTTGTAAATCGCAGAAGCAATGGTCCGGTATTATGGTGACCAAGGTATCCCTGGTAACAAGGCCACTGAGGGTGGAGACATATGGTAAGTCATTTTATTAAACATTTTATTAAAAGCCTACTTTACAAGTGTTTTACCAGTCTGTAATCCCAATTGAGTGCCTACAAGAAGACGCTCGTTCCAACTTCCCTTAACTACGGGCTTTGCCTCTGCCTGTTTTATCTTTTTTTGTGATTTCTGTCTTTCAGAAATCCAATCATATCTAACAGTCAGCTCCTCTCTAATTTAACTTTTCATTTACGTTTGATGTTGAATGGACGTATTTAGTGTGACATTTCCCTCTTGTGTTCATTTTGTAGAACTACATCATTGTTTTGTTTTTTTTGCACTCATATGTTATTTACTGAATTGTAAGAAAAGCCTTGTTTACAAGGTCTAACACTCTCACAGTGTTGCACAGTAATTTTCTGTGTACACTGCTTAAGGGGACGAAGTGCGCTGTGAGGCTATTTCTGGTGCTTAGTTAAACATGATCATCTTACATCTGCACATCATCATTAGATGTAGCATAACTTTAATGTAAAAACAAATACTGTTTCACACAATACTGAAACATTGAATATCTTAATGCAGGTTTGTATAAATGCAGTCATTTATAATTTAGCGTGGTAATGTGAGAGCCATGCTTAATGGCGGTCCTGGAGGTGCAAGACAAACAAAAATCATGGCTTCTTTGAAATCTATCCTCCCCCACCCCCCACCCCCACCCCCCACAACCCACCTACAATCCTATTGATTCTCTGCTGAAAAATAATTTAAAAATGCCTCTTACCTGAGTCCAGCAGTTGCTTATAGGACACTGTAAATGGATGCATTTTGGTGTTTTGAATATTTCAGTGCTTGCAGTTTGTGCATTTGGGCCGTTATGAATAAAAAAACCTTTAAAATGAACCGTTGTAATGGCAACAGTGCAAAACCAGTGCACAACATAGCCTCCACCAATCTCTAATTAAATAAAGCAGTTTAATCATTCCAAGTAAAGATAAATGTTAACGCCAACATTTGTTACCTAATGAGGACATGGTCAGCTTAATGGCTTTCTATCCATCACCAATAATGAAGTGGAAATGGAAAGTGCTAAGTGCTAATGAGAGCATTAACTTTGATTCCCATCGTAACTGTCACTTACAAAAATGCTGTATTGCAAGAAGAGGACATAACTATTTTGGGTAGAAAAATATCAGGGTGCATAGGCCGTTCATTGGACATGAAACAGCTTTTATTAATGTACATCATTAGTGTACAATATGTCCAACTGATTTAGCATATTACAAGCCAGAGTTTATGGTACACCTCTTGTTAAAAAAAACCTTCAAATGATGAGTATTATGGCCAGCAATTGTAGCTTATGAATATCTTTGCATGAATGGTTTTGTTTTTCAACATTAGTATTAGCAATGTAATCTCCAGTTAGCTGTAGTTGTTTCACCACTTGCTCTCAGACAAATAGTTTGTGTTTCAGGTCTTTGCATTAAAAAAGTAGCGTAAAATTGCAGCATATATGCATCTACCTCAGCTCTTATTCCAGAATGTTCAGGGAACACGCCCAATGAGAGAGAGAGAGGGGGCTCTGAACTGTGTGTGAAGCTGAAGCCGGCACCCATGGCTTTGTTGATGTAGGTTGAAAGTGGCTGTTCGGGCCACGCATGGCATCGCTGTATCCATGTCCCTGAAAGGCACCTATCTTTTGTATGCTAAAACTTTCAACTGTGACATCAATTCGCTGTGATGCACAAGCTGTAAACAACGTGTCAGATTTGCATTCTGTAAAATAATAATAATATTTCATACTTCTTACAGTGTTTTAATGACTGCTTTGGGTTTCTTTGCCATCTGTTTGATATGGTGGGGGTGGGGGGGGGGGGGTGCACTGCTTGTTAGTTTACTGTCTCACCTGTGACGTGATACTTCTCAGCCAAAGCCAAAGGTAATTTCACACCACTCTTCATCCTGAATTCCGTCTGCACTGTACGGCTGTCATTAAACCTGGAGCTGTCCTTTCAGTCTATCAGGTATGTCTGTTTCACACTCTGTGACTTAAAAACCAACTTGAATACAGCTTCTACTCCTATAACGGAGCATCATCAGGGGGCTGTTTTTCATTTGAAGTTGGTTCTTTATCGTTCTTGTAAGGGTACCACTTGGAAAAGTTTCTGGAGGAATTCAAACACATACACTTGTGAGGACTAAAGTGGTTTTAAAAACCGTGCCTGTAAATTGTGTGTTGAATAAGATCTCTCTCTCTCGTTGAAATAAATATTTAATTTTATGTGATTGGTTGAGTATGAGGCCAATTCTTACCGGGAGAACGCTGGCTGGACTGTTGTTGCTGCCGCTTCCTGCAAAGAAGATAAGTGTTAAGAAGATAACTGCTTTTGTATTCTACTTATGCTGGTTTTATCATGCGTGATTTTTTTTTTTTCCGTTGTCCTTACACTGAAACATTGGAATATATATTTTTGGAGCATTTTTGTCCTAATCTTTGTTTCTTCTGGAGAACACTGGCCGGTCTGTAGTAGACTAATTGCCGCTTCCTGAGAACTCATTGCTTGTATTGACGTCTTAAACGGATTTTTTATTGTGCTTTATCTATTGCTTTTTTTCTGTGACATTCCCAGTGACATTTTATTGGATCATATCACAAATATTTTTTCTTTATTGGTCAAATCACAGTTAATGATCATTACAATCTGTGAATGAACAATTCCTCCAGTAGTTTCATATGAGTGAAAATTGTTTTTATTTTATTATTTATCTTATTTATTTATTTATTTTACCATGCTGGTCTACACGTTGGACCAGCCTGTGTATTTAAAGCAGTCAGCGCTCGTAGCGTCCGCCAGGGAGTTTCACAAGGTTTGGTTCTTGGGCCGCTGCTCTTCAGCATCTACATGCTACCACTTGGCAACATTATCCGGAAGTATGGACTTGGTTTTCATTTTTACGCAGATGACACTCGGCTCTACGTTTCCACCAAGTGCAACACCATAAATGCTGCCGTCTCTCTTCTCACAAATTGTCTGACTGATGTGAAAGCCTCGATGCGCCAGAATTTTCTTAAACCGAACTGTGGAAAGACTGAGGTTATCCTGCTTGGCACCCAGGCCACTATCAAAAACCGGACAAACTTCAGCCTCATCATGGATGATGTTAAGGTCCTCCCCTCCACTGAAGTCCGTAACCTTGGGGTAATACTGGATAGTTAACTATCTCTGGAGGCCCACATCAAGAAAAATATGAAGGTCTCATTATTTCATCTCCGAAACATAGCAAAAATTTGACCCTTGCTTTCCAAACCAACAGCCGAACGCCTCATTCACGCCTTCATCTCATCTCGTTTGGATTATTGCAATGCCCTCCTTGTGGCGTCATCTGCTAAATGTATCAACCGGCTGCAGTGTGTTCAAAATGGTGCTGCCCGGATTCTTACCCACACCTCCCCCCGTGAGCACATTACCCCAGTGTTATTCAACCTACCCTGGCTCCCCGTCCACACACGTATTGATTTTAAAGTTCTAGTTCATACCTATCAAGCCATTCACACCATTGGCCCATCGTATTTGTCTGACCTCATTAAATTTTCCTGTCCCACACGCATTCTCCACTCCTCCTGCTCCATCTCTCTCCAGCAGCCCCCCGCTGCAGACTTAAAGCCATGGGAGCCAGGGCATTTAGCTGTGCTGCTCCACCATTATGGAACACACTCCCAGCCCCTATAAGAGAAGCGCAGTCTCTCAAGACCTTTAAAGCCCTCCTGAAAATGCATCTCTTTAAACTGGCATATAAGGACTTATGCTAAAATTATCTTCTTTTTTTTTTGTGTACAGCACATTGGGTTCAATGCGCTCTATAAATTTGATTTATTATTATTATTATTATTATTATTATTATTATTATTATTATTATTATTATTTTACCTAAGACGGAGCAGGATGCAGTTCAGAGAAGCACTTCCTTTCACAGCTTGTTTCTGACGTATAATCTCAGTTCTGTCTTTCCCAGCAGTGAGAAAGAAGAGAGCACAATCACTGATCACTCCTCTCAGTGCATTGGAGATGTCACAGCAGAGCCCTGTGCAGTATAACACACAGCAGAGCCCTGTGCAGTATAACACACAGTATAGCACTGGGCCTGATTCAAAGTCTCATGTTTACACTCATTACAGTAATTTAGCAGACACTTTTATCCAAAGCGACATACAATAAGTGCATACAGAAAGGTCATCGAAGTAACTACAGAACAGATAAGACAAAGTACATCCTTCCCATAACGTAGCAGCTATCCCTAGTAATGAACATTGAATGTAGTTCACAGTAAGCTGTGGGTAAATCAGCTATATTATAAATTCTATTCTAAATACTATTATAAACTATAACAAACAGTTAGACAAGTAAACACAGGGAACAAGTACCAAGAGAAAAGGTCCTAGATTAGTTTATCAGTCAAGGTAAAGTTTGAAGAGGTGTGTCTTAAGGCCACGACGGAACGCAGGCAGTGTTGGAGTAGAACGTAGGGGAATGGGGAGTTGACTCATTAACACTGATCACTCCTCTTAGTGCATTTGGGATATCACAGCAGAACCCAGTGCACTATAACACTCCATTCATTTAAGCACTGGGTCTTTCATGTCTTCAGTGGAAAAAAACTGTTTATGAATGCAAAGCATGCCTCTCCTGCACATGAAAGGTGTACAAGACTGCATGGCAAAACTATCTCCATTCAATGTAAAGTACACGTGACATTATACTTCATAGACTACAGTATACACCATATTGAACAATGTACTTGGTAAACATCACAATATTTGTCCTTGTAGGGTTTGCTTTGCCTATTTTTATTATATTAGTTTAATTATGAATAACTAATGAAGTATACAAAAAATGTTACCTCATTGTAACACATTTAGGAATGTAGTAAAATTGTTGTGATAGCACTGACACAAGGATGTATACGCTTAGTTGAAAGATAGAAACATTGACTGTCAAATAAATAATTTAAAACAAATTTAAACAGTTGTCACGTAACTAAACTTAGCTGGCACCTGTGGAGAATCACTTTCAGAATTTGCATTTGCTTTAAAAATGGATTGAACCCAGTCGCAGCGGGGCAGCTTGGTGGACAGACGCCTGAATTTGTAACCAGAAGGTTGTAAGCTTGTGACTCAGAGAGCACAGTGTAGTTAAACTGAATTGCTTCACGTAACACAAGAACCCAGCTGAATAAATATGCATTTCTTAATGCAAGTAATGCTCTGACAGCAGTATTGACTAAGCAAATAAACAATGCAAATCTAGCAAGTTCCAGTCAGGTTCAGCCCGACCATCTGGCTTCAATTATTTTTTGCTTTTTTTTTTGTTATTGCTTCCACAAATTTTATTTAATTGCTGAAAGAAGATTGACTCTGGGGCCCTGTAACTTTTCACAAAGTTTTTTTTATTTTGACCTCACTCCCCTTCATTGCTCCAGTGTCACAGAGTGAGACTGTGAGACAATTGGGTGAACATTTCTAGACCCGGGTGCGAGTCACAGGTAAGGGACAGCAATACCAGCCACTCCTTCTGTGCTGACTGGGTGCCATGGAAACCCCTGAGTAAATGAGATCACCAGGGCCAGCAATGACATTTTTTTCCACGCACTCTACTTTTGTTCTATTTGAATATTAAACACTCAGTATGAGTTAATTAATACTAATCCATGTAAGAATGTAATTATAAAAGAAAACTATTTGCTCTTCTCTGCTCCCATTAATTAGTTTTTGTCCCTAATTATAAAGCAGATGTAGCTTGTTGGCAGTAAGCAAAACTTAGACAAAATCAGTGGAATAAATTCATAGATTAGTAAAATATGTATATGAATATGAATCTAGGCTTTATTTTTTCTTTTCCCTTAATGGTGCTTCCAGAATCATAAACACCAGTGTCTTTGAAGTTGAATTTTACTCATACACTGAAACAAAATGTCTTTTTTTTTGTTTATCACAGAAACGTTTTAACCAATATTTTGAATGTTAGTTACAGGCTATATTCCAGGGATCAGATATAATAGTAAAAATGTTTTAAAGCCGTGCATTATTCCCTTAGAAGAGCACTTTGTTCTGTACAGACAGGTTAATAATGAATGATACAGTGGTTATCGCCTTCATTGATTAATGCACAAACTGGTAATGATAACACAATGCTCACCACCATTAAGAACTGAGCATGACAAGCATGTGGCTTGGATATACTATCCGCAGATACGATAATATAGATTTGAAATATAATAGCTTGTGCATTTTCAAGTCCCACATCATCGCTTTCTTTTATTGTTGTCTCATTACAGTACATTTTTAGTATGTTTGGGGAAACAAATAAGTTGTCTTACAAAGATGCCATGCAAAGAGCATATACACCTATTTTCTCTTGCGTTGCCAGTCACTGAATAAGAGCATATGCTGAATTAGTGTAATATAATATCAGACAGAACACTTTCTAGCCCCAGGAGTTCTCTTAAATATCAGATTTTTCAGTTACAATTTATGAAATATATCTACCCCCCTTTGGTTCTTGGCCAAAAAATCTAGTGACTCAACTTTTAGTGTATCAACATTCAAGATGTATTCTCGATGTTGTTGTGTATCTATTAATAACTGCTGTGAAATAAGTGAAAAATAATGAGTTTTTAGACATTTATGATGAACAATAGTCTTATGTTTTTTAATTTTCCCCAAAACACATTTTTCATCATAAATATCTAAAAACACATTATTTTTCACGTATTTCACCGCAGTTATTATGTAAATATAATTTCCTATGCATCGGAATCAAAAAATGCCATTTTTATTTTTTTGACCATTTTGGCCCTTTTTCAACATAAGAGTCTTGTCAGCAGCCATAGCGCCATGCAATCTGCTGCTGCTGATTGGTTGAAGCTAAGCAGGTGGGGACTTGGGTAGTAGTTGGATGGAAGACTCCTGGAGTTAACAAAATTGCTGTTGGAAATGTTGTTTGTGGGCCAGTAGGAGGCTGTCTTCTTTATAATCAAATAAACCTCTGTGCAATGTTGCCGACCAAACACATTTTTCATCATAAATGTCTAAAAACTCATTATTTTTCACTTATTTCACTGCAGTTATTAAATAAATATAATTTCCTATACATCGGAATCAAAAAATGGCATTTTTATTTTGTTGACCATTTTGGCCCTGTTTGGACATAAGACTATAGTCTTATGTTTTTTAATTTTCCCCAAACCACATTTTTCATCATAAATGTCTAAAAACTCATTATTTTTCACTTATTTCATGGCAGTTATTAAATAAATATAATTTCCTATACATCGGAAGCCAAAAATGGCATTTTGGCCCTTTTTGGACATCAGAGTATTGTCGGCAGCCATAGCACCATGCAATCTGCTGCTGCTGAGTGGTTGAAGTTAAGCAGGTGAGGAGTTGGGTAGTAGTTGGATGGAAGACCCTTGGAGAAAATAAAATTGCTGTTGGAAATGTTGTTTGTGGGCCAGTAGGAGGCTGTCTTCTTTATAATCAAATAAACCTCTGTGCAATGTTGCCGACCAAACACATTTTTCATCATAAATGTCTAAAAACACATTATTTTTCACTTATTTCACCGCAGTTATTAAGTAAATATAATTTCCTATACATCGGAATCAAAAAATGCCATTTTTATTTTGTTGACCATTTTGGCCCTGTTTGGACATAAGGCTTATGTTTTTTCATTTTCCCCAAAACACATTTTTCATCATAAATATCTAAAAACACATTGTTTTTCACTTATTTCACCGCAGTTATTAAGTAAATATAATTTCCTATACATCGGAATCAAAAAATGCCATTTTTATTTTGTTGACCATTTTGGCCCTGTTTGGACATAAGACTATATATAGTCTTATGTTTTTTCATTTTCCCCAAAATACATTTTTCATCATAAATATCTAAAAACACATAATGTTTCACTTATTTTACCGCAGTTATTAAATAAATATAATTTCCTATACATCGGAAACCAAAAATTGCATTTTTATTTTGTCGACCATTTTGGCCCTGTTTGGACATAAGACTGTAGTCTTATGTTTTTTAATTTTCCCCAAAAGACATTTTTCATCATAAATGTCTAAAAACTCATTATGTTTCACTTATTTCATGGCAGTTATTAAATAAATATAATTTCCTATACATCGGAAGCCAAAAATGGCATTTTAATTTTTTTGAACATTTTGGCCCTTTTTGGACATCAGAGTCTTGTCGGCAGCCATAGCACCATGCAATCTGCTGCTGCTGAGTGGTTGAAGCTAAGTAGGTGAGGAGTTGGGTAGTAGTTGGATGGAAGACCCCTGGAGAAAATAAAATTGCTGTTGGAAATGTTGTTTGGGGGCCAGTAGGAGGCTGTCTTCTTTATAATCAAATAAACCTCTGTGCAATGTTGCCGACCAAACACATTTTTCATCATAAATGTCTAAAAACACATTATTTTTCACTTATTTCACCGCAGTTATTAAGTAAATATAATTTCCTATACATCGGAATCAAAAAATGCCATTTTTATTTTGTTGACCATTTTGGCCCTGTTTGGACATAAGACTATAGTCTTATGTTTTTTAATTTTCCCCAAACCACATTTTTCATCATAAATGTCTAAAAACTCATTATTTTTCACTTATTTCATGGCAGTTATTAAATAAATATAATTTCCTATACATCGGAAGCCAAAAATGGCATTTTCATTTTGTTGACCATTTTGGCCCTGTTTGGACATAAGACTATAGTCTTATGTTTTTTAATTTTCCCCAAAAGACATTTTTCATCATAAATGTCTAAAAACACATAATTTTTCACTTATTTTACCGCAGTTATTAAGTAAATATAATTTCCTATACATCGGAATCAAAAAATGCCATTTTTATTTTGTTGACCATTTTGGCCCTGTTTGGACATAAGACTATAGTCTTATGTTTTCTAATTTTCCCCAAACCACATTTTTCATCATAAATATCTAAAAACACATAATTTTTCACTTATTTTACCGCAGTTATTAAATAAATATAATTTCCTATACATCGGAAACCAAAAATGGCATTTTTATTTTGTCGACCATTTTGGCCCTGTTTGGACATCAGAGTCTTGTCAGCAGCCATAGCACCTTGCAATCTGCTGCTGCTGAATGGTTGATGCTAAGCAGGTGAGGAGTTGAGTAGTAGTTGGATGGAAGACTCCTGGAGAAAACAAAATTGCTGTTGGAAATGTTGTTTGTGGGCCAGTAGGAGGCTGTCTTCTTTATAATCAAATAAACCTCTGTGCAATGTTGCCGACCAAACACATTTTTCATCATAAATGTCTAAAAACTCATTATTTTTCACTTATTTCACCGCAGTTATTAAATAAATATAATTTCCTATACATCGGAATCAAAAAATGCCATTTTTATTTTGTTGACCATTTTGGCCCTGTTTGGACATAAGACTATATATAGTCTTATGTTTTTTAATTTTCCCCAAAACACATTTTTCATCATAAATGTCTAAAAACTCATTATTTTTCACTTATTTCACGGCAGTTATTAAATAAATATAATTTCCTATACATCGGAAGCCAAAAATGGCATTTTTATTTTGTCGACAATTTTGGCCCTTTTTGGACATCAGAGTCTTGTCGGCAGCCATAGCACCATGCAATCTGCTGCTGCTGAGTGGTTGAAGCTAAGCAGGTGAGGAGTTGGGTAGTAGTTGGATGGAAGACTCCTGGAGAAAACAAAATTGCTGTTGGAAATGTTGTTTGTGGGCCAGTAGGAGGCTGTCTTCTTTATAATCAAATAAACCTCTGTGCAATGTTGCCGACCAAACACATTTTTCATCATAAATGTCTAAAAACTCATTATTTTTCACTTATTTCACCGCAGTTATTAAATAAATATAATTTCCTATACATCGGAATCAAAAAATGCCATTTTTATTTTGTTGACCATTTTGGCCCTGTTTGGACATAAGACTATATATAGTCTTATGTTTTTTCATTTTCCCCCAAAACACATTTTTCATCATAAATATCTAAAAACACATTATTTTTCACTTATTTCACCGCAGTTATTAAGTAAATATAATTTCCTATACATCGGAATCAAAAAATGGCATTTTTGTTTTGTTGACCATTTTGGCCCTGTTTGGACATAAGACTATAGTCTTATGTTTTTTAATTTTCCCCAAACCACATTTTTCATCATAAATGTCTAAAAACTCATTATGTTTCACTTATTTCACGGCAGTTATTAAATAAATATAATTTCCTATACATCGGAAGCCAAAAATGGCATTTTAATTTTTTTGAACATTTTGGCCCTTTTTGGACATCAGAATCTTGTCAGCAGCCATAGCACCATGCAATCTGCTGCTGCTGAGTGGTTGAAGCTAAGCAGGTGAGGAGTTGGGTAGTAGTTGGATGGAAGACCCCTGGAGAAAATAAAATTGCTGTTGGAAATGTTGTTTGTGGGCCAGTAGGAGGCTGTCTTCTTTATAATCAAATAAACCTCTGTGCAATGTTGCCGACCAAACACATTTTTCATCATAAATGTCTAAAAAACACATTATTTTTCACTTATTTCACCGCAGTTATTAAGTAAATATAATTTCCTATACATCGGAATCAAAAAATGCCATTTTTATTTTGTTGACCATTTTGGCCCTGTTTGGACATAAGACTATAGTCTTATGTTTTTTAATTTTCCCCAAAAGACATTTTTCATCATAAATGTCTAAAAACACATAGTTTTTCACTTATTTTACCGCAGTTATTAAGTAAATATAATTTCCTATACATCGGAATCAAAAAATGGCATTTTTATTTTGTTGACCATTTTGGCCCTGTTTGGACATAAGACTATAGTCTTATGTTTTTTAATTTTCCCCAAAATACATTTTTCATTATAAATGTCTAAAAACACATAATTTTTCACTTATTTTACCGCAGTTATTAAGTAAATATAATTTCCTATACATCGGAATCAAAAAATGCCATTTTTATTTTGTTGACCATTTTGGCCCTGTTTGGACATAAGACTATAGTCCTATGTTTTTGAATTTTCCCCAAAATACATTTTTCATCATAAATATCTAAAAACACATAATTTTTCACTTATTTTACTGCAGTTATTAAATAAATATAATTTCCTATACATCGGAAACCAAAAATGGCATTTTTATTTTGTCGACCATTTTGGCCCTGTTTGGACATAAGACTATAGTCTTATGTTTTTTAATTTTCCCAAAAGACATTTTTCATCATAAATGTCTAAAAACGTATTATTTTTCACTTATTTCACCGCAGTTATTAAGTAAATATAATTTCCTATACATCGGAAGCCAAAAATGGCATTTTAATTTTTTTGAACATTTTGGCCCTTTTTGGACATCAGAGTCTTGTCAGCAGCCATAGCACCATGCAATCTGCTGCTGCTGAATGGTTGATGCTAAGCAGGTGAGGAGTTGAGTAGTAGTTGGATGGAAGACTCCTGGAGAAAACAAAATTGCTGTTGGAAATGTTTGTTTGTGGGCCAGTAGGAGGCTGTCTTCTTTATAATCAAATAAACCTCTGTGCAATGTTGCCGACCAAACACATTTTTCATCATAAATGTCCTAAAAACTCATTATTTTTCACTTATTTCACTGCAGTTATTAAATAAATATAATTTCCTATACATCGGAATCAAAAAATGCCATTTTTATTTTGTTGACCATTTTGGCCCTGTTTGGACATAAGACTATAGTCTTATGTTTTTTTAATTTTCCCCAAACCACATTTTTCATCATAAATGTCTAAAAACTCATTATTTTTCACTTATTTCATGGCAGTTATTAAATAAATATAATTTCCTATACATCGGAAGCCAAAAATGGCATTTTGGCCCTTTTTGGACATCAGAGTCTTGTCGGCAGCCATAGCACCATGCAATCTGCTGCTGCTGAGTGGTTGAAGCTAAGCAGGTGAGGAGTTGGGTAGTAGTTGGATGGAAGACCCTTGGAGAAAATAAATTGCTGTTGGAAATGGTTGTTTGTGGGCCAGTAGTGAGGCTGTCTTCTTTATAATCAAATAAACCTCTGTGCAATATTGCCTGACCAAACACATTTTTTCATCATAAATGTCTAAAAACACATTATTTTTCACTTATTTCACCGCAGTTATTAAGTAAATATAATTTCCTATACATCGGAATCAAAAAATGCCATTTTTATTTTTGTTGACCATTTGGCCCTGTTTGGACATAAGACTATAGTCTTATGTTTTTTAATTTTCCCCAAAAGACATTTTTCATCATAAATGTCTAAAAACACATAGTTTTTCACTATTTTACCGCAGTTATTAAGTAAATATAATTTCCTATACATCGGAATCAAAAAATGGCATTTTTATTTTGTTGACCATTTTGGGCCCTGTTTGGACATAAGACTATAGTCTTATGTTTTTTTTATTTTCCCCAAACCACATTTTTCATCATAAATGTCTAAAAACTCATTATGTTTCACTTATTTCACGGCAGTTATTAATAAATATAATTTCCTATACATCGGAAGCCAAAAAATGGCATTTTAATTTTTTTGAACATTTTGGCCCTTTTTGGACATCAGAATCTTGTCAGCAGCCATAGCACCATGCAATCTGCTGCTGCTGAGTGGTTGAAGCTAAGCAGGTGAGGAGTTTGGTAGTAGTTGGATGGAAGACCCCTGGAGAAAATAAAATTGCTGTTGGAAATGTTGTTTGTGGGCCAGTAGGAGGCTGTCTTCTTTATAATCAAATAAACCTCTGTGCAATGTTGCCGACCAAACACATTTTCATCATAAATGTCTAAAAAACACATTATTTTTCACTTATTTCACCGCAGTTATTAAATAAATATAATTTCCTATACATCGGAATCAAAAAATGCCATTTTTATTTTGTTGACCATTTTGGCCCTGTTTGGACATAAGACTATAGTCTTATGTTTTTTAATTTTCCCCAAAAGACATTTTTCATCATAAATGTCTAAAAACACATAGTTTTTCACTTATTTTACCCGCAGTTATTAAGTAAATATAATTTCCTATACATCGGAATCAAAAAATGGCATTTTTATTTTGTTGACCATTTTGGCCCTGTTTGGACATAAGACTATAGTCTTATGTTTTTTAATTTTCCCAAAATACATTTTTCATTATAAATGTCTAAAAACACATAATTTTTCACTTATTTTACCGCAGTTATTAAGTAAATATAATTTCCTATACATCGGAATCAAAAAATGCCATTTTTATTTTGTTGACCATTTTGGCCATGTGTTGGACATAAGACTATAGTCCTATGTTTTTGAATTTTCCCCAAAATACATTTTTCATCATAAATATCTAAAAACACATAATTTTTCACTTATTTTACTGCAGTTATTAAATAAATATAATTTCCTATACATCGGAAACCAAAAATGGCATTTTTATTTTGTCGACCATTTTGGCCCCTGTTTGGACATAAGACTATAGTCTTATGTTTTTTAATTTTCCCCAAAATACATTTTTCATCATTAAATGTCTAAAAACGTATTATTTTTCACTTATTTCACCGCAGTTATTAAGTAAATATAATTTCCTATACATCGGAAGCCAAAAATGGCATTTTAATTTTTTTGAACATTTTGGCCCTTTTTGGACATCAGAGTCTTGTCAGCAGCCATAGCACCATGCAATCTGCTGCTGCTGAATGGTTGATGCTAAGCAGGTGAGGAGTTGAGTAGTAGTTGGATGGAAGACTCCTGGAGAAAACAAAATTGCTGTTGGAAATGTTGTTTGTGGGCCAGTAGGAGGCTGTCTTCTTTATAATCAAATAAACCTCTGTGCAATGTTGCCGGACCAAACACATTTTTCATCATAAATGTCTAAAAACTCATTATTTTTCACTTATTTCACTGCAGTTATTAAATAAATATAATTTCCTATACATCGGAATCAAAAAATGCATTTTTATTTTGTTGACCATTTTGGCCCTGTTTGGACATAAGACTATAGTCTTATGTTTTTTAATTTTCCCCAAACCACATTTTTCATCATAAATGTCTAAAAACTCATTATTTTTCACTTATTTCATGGCAGTTATTAAATAAATATAATTTCCTATACATCGGAAGCCAAAAATGGCATTTTGGCCCCTTTTTGGACATCAGAGTCTTGTCGGCAGCCATAGCACCATGCAATTTGCTGCTGCTGAGTGGTTGAAGCTAAGCAGGTGAGGAGTTGGGTAGTAGTTGGATGGAAGACCCTTGGAGAAAATAAAATTGCTGTTGGAAATGTTGTTTGTGGGCCAGTAGGAGGCTGTCTTCTTTATAATCAAATAAACCTCTGTGCAATATTGCCGACCAAACACATTTTTCATCATAAATGTCCTAAAAAACACATTATTTTTCACTTATTTCACCGCAGTTATTAAGTAAATATAATTTCCTATACATCGGAATCAAAAAATGCCATTTTTATTTTGTTGACCATTTTGGCCCTGTTTGGACATAAGACTATAGTCTTATGTTTTTTAATTTTCCCCAAAAGACATTTTTCATCATAAATGTCTAAAAACACATAGTTTTTCACTTATTTTACCGCAGTTATTAAGTAAATATAATTTCCTATACATCGGAATCAAAAAAATGGCATTTTTATTTTGTTGACCATTTTGGCCCTGTTTGGACATAAGACTATAGTCTTATGTTTTTTTAATTTTCCCCAAACCACATTTTTCATCATAAATGTCTAAAAACTCATTATGTTTCACTTATTTCACGGCAGTTATTAATAAATATAATTTCCTATACTTCGGAAGCCAAAAATGGCATTTTAATTTTTTTGAACATTTTGGCCCTTTTTGGACATCAGAATCTTGTCAGCAGCCATAGCACCATGCAATCTGCTGCTGCTGAGTGGTTGAAGCTAAGCAGGTGAGGAGTTTGGTAGTAGTTGGATGGAAGACCCCTGGAGAAAATAAAATTGCTGTTGGAAATGTTGTTTGTGGGGCCAGTAAGGAGGCTGTCTTCTTTATAATCAAATAAACCTCTGTGCAATGTTGCCGACCAAACACATTTTTCATCATAAATGTCTAAAAACACATTATTTTCACTTATTTTCACCGCAGTTATTAAGTAAATATAATTTCCTATACATCGGAATCAAAAAATGCCATTTTTTATTTTGTTGACCATTTTGGCCCTGTTTGGACATAAGACTATCGTCTTATGTTTTTTAATTTTCCCCAAAAGACATTTTTCATCATAAATGTCTAAAAACATATTATTTTTCACTTATTTCACCGCAGTTATTAAGTAAATATAATTTCCTATACATCGGAAGCCAAAAATGGCATTTTAATTTTTTTGAACATTTTGGCCCTTTTTGGACATCAGTGTCTTGTCAGCAGCCATAGCACCATGCAATCTGCTGCTGCTGAATGGTTGATGCTAAGCAGGTGAGGAGTTGAGTAGTAGTTGGATGGAAGACTCCTGGAGAAAACAAAATTGCTGTTGGAAATGTTGTTTGTGGGCCAGTAGGAGGCTGGTCTTCTTTATAATCAAATAAACCTCTGTGCAATGTTGCCGACCAAACACATTTTTCATCATAAATGTCTAAAAACTCATTATTTTTCACTTATTTTCACTGCAGTTATTAAATAAATATAATTTCCTATACATCGGAATCAAAAAATGCATTTTTATTTTGTTGACCATTTTGGCCCTGTTTGGACATAAGACTATAGTCTTATGTTTTTTAATTTTCCCCCAAAATACATTTTTCATTATAAATGTCTAAAAAACACATAATTTTTCACTTATTTTACCGCAGTTATTAAGTAAATATAATTTCCTATACATCGGAATCAAAAAATGCCATTTTTATTTTGTTGACCATTTTGGCCCTGTTTGGACATAAGACTATAGTCTTATGTTTTTTAATTTTCCCCAAAAGACATTTTTCATCATAAATGTCTAAAAACACATAGTTTTTCACTTATTTTACCGCAGTTATTAAGTAAATATAATTTCCTATACATCGGAATCAAAAAATGGCATTTTATTTTGTTGACCATTTTGGCCCTGTTTGGACATAAGACTATAGTCTTATGTTTTTTAATTTTCCCCCAAACCCACATTTTCATCATAAATGTCTAAAAAACTCATTATGTTTCACTTATTTCACGGCAGTTATTAAATAAATATAATTTCCTATACATCGGAAGCCAAAAATGGCATTTTAATTTTTTTGAACATTTTGGCCCTTTTTGGACATCAGAATCTTGTCAGCAGCCATAGCACCATGCAATCTGCTGCTGCTGAGTGGTTGAAGCTAAGCAGGTGAGGAGTTTGGTAGTAGTTGGATGGAAGACCCCTGGAGAAAATAAAATTGCTGTTGGAAATGTTGTTTGTGGGCCAGTAGGAGGCTGTCTTCTTTATAATCAAATAAACCTCTGTGCAATGTTGCCGACCAAACACATTTTTCATCATAAATGTCTAAAAACTCATTATTTTTCACTTATTCACTGCAGTTATTAAATAAATATAATTTCCTATACATCGGAATCAAAAAATGCCATTTTTATTTTGTTGACCATTTTGGCCCTGTTTGGACATAAGACTTATATATAGTCTTATGTTTTTTAATTTTCCCCAAAATACATTTTTCATTATAAATGTCTAAAAACACATAATTTTTCACTTATTTTTACCGCAGTTATTAAGTAAATATAATTTCCTATACATCGGAATCAAAAAATGCCATTTTTATTTGTTGACCATTTTGGCCCTGTTTGGACATAAGACTATAGTCCTATGGTTTTTTGAATTTTCCCCAAAATACATTTTCATCATAAATATCTAAAAACACATAATTTTTCACTTATTTTACTGCAGTTATTAAATAAATATAATTTCCTATACATCGGAAACCAAAAATGGCATTTTTATTTTGTCGACCATTTTGGCCCTGTTTGGACATAAGACTATAGTCTTATGTTTTTTAATTTTCCCCAAAAGACATTTTTCATCATAAATGTCTAAAAACCTATTATTTTTCACTTATTTCACCGCAGTTATTAAGTAAATATAATTTCCTATACATCGGAAGCCAAAAATGGCATTTTAATTTTTTTGAACATTTTGGCCCTTTTTGGACATCAGAGTCTTGTCAGCAGCCATAGCACCATGCAATCTGCTGCTGCTGAATGGTTGATGCCTAAGCAGGTGAGGAGTTGAGTAGTAGTTGGATGGAAGACTCCAGGAGAAAACAAAATTGCTGTTGGAAATGTTGTTTGTGGGCCAGTAGGAGGCTGTCTTCTTTATAATCAAATAAACCTCTGTGCAATGTTGCCGACCAAACACATTTTTCATCATAAATGTCTAAAAACACATTATTTTTCACTTATTTCACCGCAGTTATTAAGTAAATATAATTTCCTATACATCGGAATCAAAAAATGCCATTTTTATTTTGTTGACCATTTTGGCCCTGTTTGGACATAGACTATCGTCTTATGTTTTTTAATTTTCCCCAAAAGACATTTTTCATCATAAATGTCTAAAAACATATTATTTTTCACTTATTTCACCGCAGTTATTAAGTAAATATAATTTCCTATACATCGGAAGCCAAAAATGGCATTTTAATTTTTTTGAACATTTTGGCCCTTTTTGGACATCAGTGTCTTGTCAGCAGCCATAGCACCATGCAATCTGCTGCTGCTGAATGGTTGATGCTAAGCAGGTGAGGAGTTGAGTAGTAGTTGGATGGAAGACTCCTGGAGAAAACAAAATTGCTGTTGGAAATGTTGTTTGTGGGCCAGTAGGAGGCTGTCTTCTTTATAATCAAATAAACCTCTGTGCAATGTTGCCGACCAAACACATTTTTCATCATAAATGTCTAAAAAACTCATTATTTTTCACTTATTTCACTGCAGTTATTAAATAAATATAATTTCCTATACATCGGAATCAAAAAATGCCATTTTTATTTTGTTGACCATTTTGGCCCTGTTTGGACATAAGACTATAGTCTTATGTTTTTTAATTTTCCCCAAAATACATTTTCATTATAAATGTCTAAAACACATAATTTTCACTTATTTTACCGCAGTTATTAAGTAAATATAATTTCCTATACATCGGAATCAAAAAATGCCATTTTTATTTTGTGACCATTTTGGCCCTGTTTGGACATAAGACTATAGTCTTATGTTTTTTTAATTTTCCCCAAAAGACATTTTTCATCATAAATGTCTAAAAACACATAGTTTTTCACTTATTTTACCGCAGTTATTAAGTAAATATAATTTCCCTATACATCGGAATCAAAAAATGGCATTTTTATTTTGTTGACCATTTTGGCCCTGTTTGGACATAAGACTATAGTCTTATGTTTTTTAATTTTCCCCAAACAACATTTTTTCATCATAAATGTCTAAAAAACTCATTATGTTTCACTTATTTCACGGCAGTTATTAAATAAATATAATTTCCTATACATCGGAAGCCAAAAATGCATTTTAATTTTTTTTGAACATTTTGGCCCCTTTTTGGGACATCAGAATCTTGTCAGCAGCCATAGCACCATGCAATCTGCTGCTGCTGAGTGGTTGAAGCTAAGCAGGTGAGGAGTTTGGTAGTAGTTGGATGGAAGACCCCTGGAGAAAATAAAATTGCTGTTGGAAATGTTGTTTGTGGGCCAGTAGGAGGCTGTCTTCTTTATAATCAAATAAACCTCTGTGCAATGTTTGCCGACCAAACACATTTTTCATCATAAATGTCTAAAAACTCATTATTTTTCACTTATTTCACTGCAGTTATTAAATAAATATAATTTCCTATACATCGGAATCAAAAAATGCCATTTTTATTTTGTTGACCATTTTGGCCCTGTTTGGACATAAGACTATATATAGTCTTATGTTTTTTAATTTTCCCCAAAATACATTTTTCATTATAAATGTCTAAAAACACATAATTTTTCACTTATTTTACCGCAGTTATTAAGTAAATATAATTTCCTATACATCGGAATCAAAAAATGCCATTTTTATTTTGTTGACCATTTTGGCCCTGTTTGGACATAAGACTATAGTCCTATGTTTTTGAATTTTCCCCAAAATACATTTTTCATCATAAATATCTAAAAACACATAATTTTTCACTTATTTTACTGCAGTTATTAAATAAATATAATTTCCTATACATCGGAAACCAAAAATGGCATTTTTATTTTGTCGACCATTTTGGCCCTGTTTGGACATAAGACTATAGTCTTATGTTTTTTAATTTTCCCCAAAAGACATTTTTCATCATAAATGTCTAAAAACATATTATTTTTCACTTATTTCACCGCAGTTATTAAGTAAATATAATTTCCTATACATCGGAAGCCAAAAATGGCATTTTAATTTTTTTGAACATTTTGGCCCTTTTTGGACATCAGAGTCTTGTCAGCAGCCATAGCACCATGCAATCTGCTGCTGCTGAATGGTTGATGCTAAGCAGGTGAGGAGTTGAGTAGAGTTGGATGGAAGACTCCAGGAGAAAACAAAATTGCTGTTGGAAATGTTGTTTGTGGGCCAGTAGGAGGCTGTCTTCTTTATAATCAAATAAACCTCTGTGCAATGTTGCCGACCAAACACATTTTTCATCATAAATGTCTAAAAACTCATTATTTTTCACTTATTTCACTGCAGTTATTAAATAAATATAATTTCCTATACATCGGAATCAAAAAATGCCATTTTTATTTTGTTGACCATTTTGGCCCGTTTGGACATAAGACTATAGTCTTATGTTTTTTAATTTTCCCCAAAATACATTTTTCATCATAAATATCTAAAAAACACATAATTTTTCACTTATTTTTACTGCAGTTATTAAATAAATATAATTTCCTATACATCGGAAACCAAAAATGGCATTTTTATTTTGTCGACCATTTTGGGCCCTGTTTGGACATAAGACTATAGTCTTATGTTTTTTAATTTTCCCCCAAAAGACATTTTTCATCATAAATGTCTAAAAACGTATTATTTTTCACTTATTTCACCGCAGTTATTAAGTAAATATAATTTCCTATACATCGGAAGCCAAAAAATGGCATTTTAATTTTTTTGAACATTTTGGCCCTTTTTGGGACATCAGAGTCTTGTCAGCAGCCATAGCACCATGCAATCTGCTGCTGCTGAATGGTTGATGCTAAGCAGGTGAGGAGTTGAGTAGTAGTTGGATGGAAGACTCCTGGAAGAAACAAAATTGCTGTTGGAAATGTTGTTTGTGGGCCAGTAGGAGGCTGTCTTCTT